>OZ023241.1:16548129-16764988 GCA_964006365.1 Trididemnum miniatum
AAAGAATCGCAATGGCTGGCTACATTTATATAAGTGTTGTAGACCACCCGAAGCTCTATTCTGTGTAGTTTTTGTGTAATTTAAAAAATTCACTTTTTGAATAATAATAACTAGATACAAACCAGAGGTTCAATCGCTCAATCATGTCATTTAATTTACAACAGAACACAGTTAATCATGTAACTGCATAGGTGGGCACAGCTAACGCAAAAATTTAGCTCCGCTAACTGCTAATCCGATAATCAGAAAGATTAGCTTCACTAACGCTAGTCCGATAACACGAATTTTTCGTTAGCGGAAGCGAACGCTAGTCCGCTAATCCGCTAATTAATCATAAAATTATAATTTGAGACAGAAACAACGAAAAATCAGCTTCGTAACATGTAGCAATCGCTTTAATATCGCGTTTTTCAGTTGATCTGCCAAATCTAAACAATATCTCGAGTATAATCAAAGTCTCGTCAGCCTTGCTACGCACAGCCAATCCAGGCTAAACTCGTTCCGGACTGTAAAGACTCTTTTTTGCATTGCTTTACCTGGACATCGCGACTTCACCTAGGCACAACCTAGAAAAGAGGTGAGCGTGCGTAGATTGGCTGTGCGTAGCAAGGCTGACGAGACTTTGGTTATAGTCGAAACATTAATTTGTCCCTTGCAAATTTCTAAACAATATCGTATCAACGCAATTTCCAAAAGTTTATTTAATAGCACGGTTTATTGTCAAGGTTTTGCACACACGCTAAAAGAACTTACAGCATTAAAATAAACTCGGCAGTGAAATTAGCACAATACTGAAATAAGCACATTGCCGAAATAAGTAGTGTAGAGCACGGAAATAAGCACAGTAGGCCTACTAAAATAAGCGTCGATCTGACCAACTTGACCATGTCTGACTACCGCGCCATTGCGAAACGCAAGATTGATAGACCGGCAGCTGAGAGGGGTTAGCGTACCTTTTCTTCGTACCAATAACCAAGCATATTGCGACCTACTACGTCAAAAGCCATCGGCGAAAAGTAATTTCTGCCGGCTCAGATTGGATGCGTTTGGCCGTTGCCTAAAACTCCCACAAAAAAACGCTAGCATATTCTGAGTACCACATGAAACCTAATGGAAACAAAAACTTACATTGACCAGATCACGAAACGATATGTGACAGAATTTTTTTTCGGCTGCTTTATCCCCGATAGAAGCCCCCAAAGTTCGAGTGATGACGTTACAAAGGTATGCCATCAGCGTACCTTTTCTAGGTGCCACATAAAACTTAGAGCAAAGGAAAGCTTACATTGATAAAACTTAGAGCAAAGAAAAGCTTACATTGCGCTGATTACAAAATGGTACGTGACAGAATTTTTTTGGCTGCTTTATCCCCGGCAGAAGACCCCAAAGTTTGAATTATGACGTCATAGCGAAAACATTTTGCGTAAGAATTGCATGAAACTTAGTGCAAACAAAAGCTTACGTTGCTCTGATTACGAAATGGTGTGTGGCAGAATGTTTTCAACTGCTTTACCCCCGGCAGAAGCCCCCAAAGTTTGAGTTATGACGTTATTTTTGCTGTGAGGTCATAACTTGCTGTGAAGTCATAACTAGAACTTTGGGGGCTTCCGACGGGGGTAAAGCAGCCGAAAAATTTTCTGTCATTTACCATTTCGTGATCAGTGTAATGTAAGCTTTCCTTTGAACTTAGTTTCATGCGATTCTTAGTTAAAATGTTTTCGCTATGACGTCATAATTCAAACTTCGAGGGCTTCTGCCGGGGGTAAAGCAGCCGAAAAAATTCTTTCACATACCATTTCGTGATCTGGTCGATGTAAGCTTTCGTTTTCACTAGGTTTCATGTGATACCTAGACGAAGCCGTAGCCAGCCTTTACATTTTGGGGGGGCTAAATATATTTTTGAAGGGGCTAAAAAATCAACCTAAATTTTTTTTGATTTTTATAGCTTCTCTAATTTTTACGCGGAGTGATTCTCGCTGACTATTTGTGGTTTGTGCTTTCAAAGAAAACGCAGCGTAGTTTGCCTTTTAGGTCTAGAAAGAAGCGAAACTACAAATAATCTTTCTTCTTTTACTTTTCCAGTTTACCACTTAAAAAATCTGTTAAGCCCGTCTGAGTTCTTACTTTAGTTTAACAGGGGCTGGGCAAACTACGGCCCGCGAGACCATTTTATGCGGCCCGCGGGCACTTATAGAAATATAAACTCTTACCGTAATGCAAGCCAAAGACCTTAATTTTTGCTCCTTAGTGGAAAATTGGACATGTGCGGAAGTGAAAGACTTTTTTTTTGCTCTTCACTCGATTTTCAGTGGAAAAAAGGACATTTTTTTTGCTCTTTCAATCCGTGCGACCCTCGGCTTCAAAATTTTTTCTAATGCGGCTCTTCGTGTGAAAAATTTGCCCATCCCTAGTAAGCTTACTTGGTCTATATTTGGCTCTTTTTGACCCCCGGCCGTTAGCTCCGTTACTATTAAGCGCACAGACTATCGGTGCAGAAATCGCCACAGTGTCGGCAACGGCTCGCCACCGCTGCGACGTTTCTTCGGAGCTGTAGCTCAGGCACTTAGACGCGGAGATAGGCCCCGCTACTCGCAGCATGCTTCGGCGTAACACCACGAGCATGATGAAGATTTGGTTATGGTATTTTTTGTTTGGCTTTCAGACCATCACATTTGAGCGATAGAGCTATAAATCCATTGTCTCGCAATAATGGCTGCGATTGCTTACAACCAGTAGCAGTGTTTTCATAATGCAAATTATATTAACTGCGTTTACAGTAGGCCTATGTACAATTGCACAACACTCTAACATCAGCCTGTCTAACGATGAAAATTGAAACCCCTTCTGCTTTTAGTATTAGGATGCGAATCAGAAATTAGTCTCGAGGTTTAAACTTAACATCGATTGAAGAAGCTATCTGGAAAAATAATTACAAACCATAGGGTTTATATACCGCCATCACTTCGACATAAATAGTTTTTGGGGCTAAAATAAATTTTAAGGGGCTTAGCCCCCAATAGCTATCTCGTGGCTACGGCCCCGTACCTAGAAAAGGTATGGTAGCGGTTTTTGGGGGGTTTACGGGCACCAATTACGGCCAAACGCATCCAATCTGACTTGGCAGAAACTCCTTTTTGCCGATGGTTTTTGACGTAGTTAGTAGGTCGCAAAATACTTGGTTATTGGTATACCTAGAGAAGTATGCTAACCCCTTTCCGCTGCCGGTCGGTTACCTCTTAGCTCCTTCATGTCAAAACAGTGATTGCGCAAGCTTAGCATTATGATGTCATTGACGGAGTTATTATTGCTTGATCTAAGCGCCTAGCTAGAAGAATACCCGTAGATATTTCTCGGGCACAAAAAACGGGAAAATATGGCAGCTTAAAGGTTTTTCTTTATTAAAACCAGGGTAGCAACTATTCTTATTCTAGCGGATTAGCAGATTGGCTGAAAAAATTAGCTTCGATAACCAGTCCGCTAACATTTTTAAGCGTTAGCTGAACAGCTAATCCGCTAGTGAAAAAATTAGCTTCGCTAATTAGCGGATTAGCGATTTGTGCCCACCCATGTGTAACTGACACTGGTTCAAGTAATAGCATCATAGGTTAACACATGCATTGTTTATCTTGATGCAACTGCGGCGATGTTAAAGTGTCATTTGGAAGATTGCAAACAATAAACGAAGTCACTCATGTAGATCCATTGTCACTCTGTCAACGTTAAAAACCAGCACTTATTTGGGGTTGTTTTTTTTTTTTTTTTTTCTTTGGTTTGGATGCACTTTACGATTATTCTCCACAACCTGAAGTATGCTTTGGTACCGTTTTTCAATTTTAGTTGCAACCAAAAAGTCTGCTCCAAGTTTAACACTCTTTCTGCACAATCGTTAACACATTTTAGAGAGTTAAAGATTTTCAAACCGTCTTAATATGATGAGCTGTCTCTCCGTTCATGAACTAGCCAATACACAAAAATCTTGGCTTAATCGCAAAATTGAAAAGAATTTTCCAGAATCTTGACAAATGTAGTAGAACATCTTTGGTTTGCTTAATTCAACCTGATCTCTTTGCTTCAAAACTTCTCCTTTCCTCAATAATAATTTAGAGTAATAGCAAATTGAGTTCATTTCTCTACATGTGCTTTCAAAATACGTCAAAATAATTTTTCTTATTTTTCTCGAAAACATTAAAGATGACTTTAAGATATTTCGGACATCAGCTTTTCGCTAGCTTGAAGATGTTTGACTGAAGTATGAGATAGCTATCTGCGCTCTACAAACGTTAAAATTTTAAGGGTTGACAAATCTTGAGAACAATGTCCTACTTAAGGTCGAGAACTCCGAAGTTAATGCATTTTTATCTGAGTGCGGCTGATGAAGACTAATAACCCAAAAAAGCCCATTTTATGAAAATGTAAAGAAATAAACTTAAAGTTATTTTCAAATTATATTGAACTGAAAATTCAACAGCATTTGAGAGGAACTGCCAAATAAGCTGGCGTTCTTCGAGTTAGCAGCCCCCCGTTCTATATTTCAAATGTGGTCGGCTTCACAGCCGCGAATCGAACCCTTCACGTAGGATCTGTCACTTGCTCGCAGCACAGCTAGGCCACGTCGCTTATGCAATCAGCTTTTTATGTTTACGTAAACTTCAACAGGGTTTTTTTTTTACGTTATTTTAGCTAGAGCCAGCAGTGTTATACTGTTTCGATAAGTCGATAGGCCTACTACAAAAATAGCTTATGGGTAGGACCTTTTTTTTTGACCTAAAAAAGGTCTACTCTGAATATTTACTCAATCACTTAGTTTTAAAGCAAACGCAACAAAGCGACCCATGACATGACATCAAAACCTAGCTTAACGAGCTATTGCGTACTGTGCTGGCATCAATTTATATTATCATCATCATCAATTTATTGTTAACTTGAAAGGCATGGATTAAATCATAACAATAACAAAAGAAATAGCATATAGGAGAAAATAAATAAATGACTAAATGAGCACACATCTATTTTAGGAAATCAAGCTAACAGAAGCTGTGAAGGGGCCAATAGGTCTTCGAGTCAAACAGCTTCACATAAGATAACTATAAAACTTATGCATTTGTTTACTAACTTATTTTTTTATTACAATGAAAAGAGAAAAAAAATGAAGAAAAATGAAGAAAAAAAAAACATAAATCAAGGAATAAAGGTATTTTGAAATTGAGAGTAAGAAAGCTGCTGTTTTAATTTTATCTCAATGTTATTCCCAATTTTTACAGCGGTATATGCGAAAGATTTTTGAAACCTAACCAAACGAAATCTGGGAATATAATATTTTAGCTCTTGATTGCTTCTCGTTGCTTATTGATGAACTTCAGAAGGTTTAATAAACTTATTATTAAAAGTAGTTGGAAGGCGAGATTTTTCATACAAATGCTCGTAGGCCTATATGAGACTCGCTATTTTTAGTTTGCAGAGATCATGAACTTTCAATATGTTTAAATTTTTATATGATAAGCAAGGGTGGAAATCTGGCTACTTGGCGTTAGGGTGTCAGTTTTAGTTTTGGTGTGTTGAAACCCAGATGTCAGGTTTCAGTTTTGGTTTGGTTTCACCACTGTTGCAAAATAGGTTCCAGTTTCGGTTTCAATTTTGCTTACGCACAGCTTCGGTTTCTGGGTTTCAGTTTCGGTTTAAGTTTCATCCAAGAAAGCTGTTTTATTTTTAATGCGAATTATTTAAATGCTCTACTCCTTGGCATTTTTGTTTTATTACGATGATAAGTTGCAGTTCAGATTTCCGAGTGAGGAGAGCAATTACTTCAGAAGTTGTCGACTTGGGTATAATTTCGAGTCCGGTGAAACCAAAGACTCAAAAATTAGTATTCACAGCTTCTTTATGTGACGCTCAGCATTAAAGGAACTGTGCTGGTAATGATGGTGATGACAATTTTTAAAACGCAAAACCTTAGACAATTTTGAACAGGTTTTAGTTTCAGTTTCGGTTTTGACGTTTCAAAAAAAAAACGGTTTTGGTTCAGGTTTACGTTTTCAAAAATTTGGCTAAGTAGGCGTCAGTTTCAGTTTGGGTTTCCAAAATTCTCTTTAAAACCGGGTTTTCAGGTTTAGGTTTGGGTTTCCACCCTTGATGATAAGGAAATGTGATCAAATTTGCGACACTCAACTATTGCTCTCACAGCATTGTTTTGAACAAGTTGTTACTGTTTTTGTAAGCTAGTAGGTGATGTAGAGCCCCAGACACTTAAACCATAAAGAAGATGTGGTTGTACTAAAGTATAGTATCAACACAGCATCGTCTTGGCTGAAAAATATTTTCTAACGCTCCAAAGTATCCTGGTAGCTCTTGCAATCTGTGAATTAGTCTTTTCAGTATAAAATTTAAAGTTTAGATACTGGTCTATATAAATTCCAAGGTATTTTACATTATTTTGCGAATTTAAATTATGACCATCAATATTGATTTGAAATTTAAATGGGGGGTCGTTTAGAGTGGGTTGGATAATTAATAACGACAATTATAGTGTGCAATAGAAAAATGCGTTGTTATCGCAACTGCACTGTGCATAAACAGTTTGTCTGTGATCATTTATTCATTCATTTAATATTTATTTGCGGAATAAAACAGGAAACTTATAACAGGAATATCAAATTAAATAAACTTAGTTGTACCGTTTATGCACATTTCTTTTAAAAACCACACTAGGACGATTCCATGCATATCAAATGCTGTTTCCTTCTCAATTACCGCACGCATTTTTACTCTTGCAACTATTTCACAGTAATCACGCTCAAAAGTTCAACAAAATATTAGAAAAATAAAAGTTTTTCATTTTTGTAAGAAAATTTCTGATTACGACAATTTTGACAAGTTTTGACTTTGTGCAAAAATTTGACTTTATTTTGACGTAGAAAATCTTGCAAAACAAACTTCTGAACACCTGAAACGAACGTTAGTACACGTTTGATCATGCAGCAAGGTCCTAAAAAAAATTTTGACTTTATTGACTTTATCGGGCCCTACTGATAGGTAAAAAGTGAGCACGGACCGGATTAAAACCAGGCTGAGTCAAATTATGACAGAATCGAGTTGGATTCTGACTAAGGTTTGCGAAGAGCCGTGTGACGTGCTATAAAATACCCTACGTTGGTCAAATGGTGGCCCATTTAGATGTCAATACCAATGTGATTGATTGAGCGCTGTTAGGGGATCCTATAAGCTATACGGTAAGTTGCTGGTCAGGGGTTTGTTTACCAGGCTTATCAAACTGGACATATTGTTGCAAACTGTTCGCCACCGATGGGATGTTTTTTGGAGCACTACTATGTGCTGCCCAGGCGCTAAGCCACGGAGATGGGACCCGCCACTAGTTACATGCTTTGACGCAATACCGCAACAGTAATGACGATTTGATACGAATACAAGCTACCAAAAAGCTTTTGGAAAATCACTTATTGTTTGTGATGCTTGATCCCACAAACAAAATGTTAAAATAAAATTCTTCCTTAGAATTCTTTCATTCGACACAAGTTTCTTTTCGTCACCTTGTGCCAGCAGCGTTCAACAATTAGTCTTTCCGCATGCAAAAAAGCGTTATTCTCGAAGTCAATAAAGATATTGATGCAAAACACATAAAGGGTTCGTACCAGAGCCTTATTAGTGGGAGTCTGCAGCTTCAGAGCCCCTTGTCAGGGGTATGCTACAATTAAAAATGGCGTTGAATCGAAAACGTCCTCTAATAAAAGTCTGCTGCTGACGTCGAAATCAGTTCTGCAACAAAGCATTGGGCCCTACGAAGAAGTTCATTTCTCTACATGTGCTTTCAAAATACGTCAAAATAATTTTTCTTATTTTTCTCGAAAACATTAAAGATGACTTTAAGATATTTCGGACATCAGCTTTTCGCTAGCTTGAAGATGTTTGACTGAAGTATGAGATAGCTATCTGCGCTCTACAAACGTTAAAATTTTAAGGGTTGACAAATCTTGAGAACAATGTCCTACTTAAGGTCGAGAACTCCGAAGTTAATGCATTTTTATCTGAGTGCGGCTGATGAAGACTAATAACCCAAAAAAGCCCATTTTATGAAAATGTAAAGAAATAAACTTAAAGTTATTTTCAAATTATATTGAACTGAAAATTCAACAGCATTTGAGAGGAACTGCCAAATAAGCTGGCGTTCTTCGAGTTAGCAGCCCCCCGTTCTATATTTCAAATGTGGTCGGCTTCACAGCCGCGAATCGAACCTTTCACGTAGGATCTGTCACTTGCTCGCAGCACAGCTAGGCCACGTCGCTTATGCAATCAGCTTTTTATGTTTACGTAAACTTCAACAGGGTTTTTTTTTTACGTTATTTTAGCTAGAGCCAGCAGTGTTATACTGTTTCGATAAGTCGATAGGCCTACTACAAAAATAGCTTATGGGTAGGACCTTTTTTTTTGACCTAAAAAAGGTCTACTCTGAATATTTACTCAATCACTTAGTTTTAAAGCAAACGCAACAAAGCGACCCATGACATGACATCAAAACCTAGCTTAACGAGCTATTGCGTACTGTGCTGGCATCAATTTATATTATCATCATCATCAATTTATTGTTAACTTGAAAGGCATGGATTAAATCATAACAATAACAAAAGAAATAGCATATAGGAGAAAATAAATAAATGACTAAATGAGCACACATCTATTTTAGGAAATCAAGCTAACAGAAGCTGTGAAGGGGCCAATAGGTCTTCGAGTCAAACAGCTTCACATAAGATAACTATAAAACTTATGCATTTGTTTACTAACTTATTTTTTTATTACAATGAAAAGAGAAAAAAAATGAAGAAAAATGAAGAAAAAAAAAACATAAATCAAGGAATAAAGGTATTTTGAAATTGAGAGTAAGAAAGCTGCTGTTTTAATTTTATCTCAATGTTATTCCCAATTTTTACAGCGGTATATGCGAAAGATTTTTGAAACCTAACCAAACGAAATCTGGGAATATAATATTTTAGCTCTTGATTGCTTCTCGTTGCTTATTGATGAACTTCAGAAGGTTTAATAAACTTATTATTAAAAGTAGTTGGAAGGCGAGATTTTTCATACAAATGCTCGTAGGCCTATATGAGACTCGCTATTTTTAGTTTGCAGAGATCATGAACTTTCAATATGTTTAAATTTTTATATGATAAGCAAGGGTGGAAATCTGGCTACTTGGCGTTAGGGTGTCAGTTTTAGTTTTGGTGTGTTGAAACCCAGATGTCAGGTTTCAGTTTTGGTTTGGTTTCACCACTGTTGCAAAATAGGTTCCAGTTTCGGTTTCAATTTTGCTTACGCACAGCTTCGGTTTCTGGGTTTCAGTTTCGGTTTAAGTTTCATCCAAGAAAGCTGTTTTATTTTTAATGCGAATTATTTAAATGCTCTACTCCTTGGCATTTTTGTTTTATTACGATGATAAGTTGCAGTTCAGATTTCCGAGTGAGGAGAGCAATTACTTCAGAAGTTGTCGACTTGGGTATAATTTCGAGTCCGGTGAAACCAAAGACTCAAAAATTAGTATTCACAGCTTCTTTATGTGACGCTCAGCATTAAAGGAACTGTGCTGGTAATGATGGTGATGACAATTTTTAAAACGCAAAACCTTAGACAATTTTGAACAGGTTTTAGTTTCAGTTTCGGTTTTGACGTTTCAAAAAAAAAACGGTTTTGGTTCAGGTTTACGTTTTCAAAAATTTGGCTAAGTAGGCGTCAGTTTCAGTTTGGGTTTCCAAAATTCTCTTTAAAACCGGGTTTTCAGGTTTAGGTTTGGGTTTCCACCCTTGATGATAAGGAAATGTGATCAAATTTGCGACACTCAACTATTGCTCTCACAGCATTGTTTTGAACAAGTTGTTACTGTTTTTGTAAGCTAGTAGGTGATGTAGAGCCCCAGACACTTAAACCATAAAGAAGATGTGGTTGTACTAAAGTATAGTATCAACACAGCATCGTCTTGGCTGAAAAATATTTTCTAACGCTCCAAAGTATCCTGGTAGCTCTTGCAATCTGTGAATTAGTCTTTTCAGTATAAAATTTAAAGTTTAGATACTGGTCTATATAAATTCCAAGGTATTTTACATTATTTTGCGAATTTAAATTATGACCATCAATATTGATTTGAAATTTAAATGGGGGGTCGTTTAGAGTGGGTTGGATAATTAATAACGACAATTATAGTGTGCAATAGAAAAATGCGTTGTTATCGCAACTGCACTGTGCATAAACAGTTTGTCTGTGATCATTTATTCATTCATTTAATATTTATTTGCGGAATAAAACAGGAAACTTATAACAGGAATATCAAATTAAATAAACTTAGTTGTACCGTTTATGCACATTTCTTTTAAAAACCACACTAGGACGATTCCATGCATATCAAATGCTGTTTCCTTCTCAATTACCGCACGCATTTTTACTCTTGCAACTATTTCACAGTAATCACGCTCAAAAGTTCAACAAAATATTAGAAAAATAAAAGTTTTTCATTTTTGTAAGAAAATTTCTGATTACGACAATTTTGACAAGTTTTGACTTTGTGCAAAAATTTGACTTTATTTTGACGTAGAAAATCTTGCAAAACAAACTTCTGAACACCTGAAACGAACGTTAGTACACGTTTGATCATGCAGCAAGGTCCTAAAAAAAATTTTGACTTTATTGACTTTATCGGGCCCTACTGATAGGTAAAAAGTGAGCACGGACCGGATTAAAACCAGGCTGAGTCAAATTAAGAGCCGTGTGACGTGCTATAAAATACCCTACGTTGGTCAAATGGTGGCCCATTTAGATGTCAATACCAATGTGATTGATTGAGCGCTGTTAGGGGATCCTATAAGCTATACGGTAAGTTGCTGGTCAGGGGTTTGTTTACCAGGCTTATCAAACTGGACATATTGTTGCAAACTGTTCGCCACCGATGGGATGTTTTTTGGAGCACTACTATGTGCTGCCCAGGCGCTAAGCCACGGAGATGGGACCCGCCACTAGTTACATGCTTTGACGCAATACCGCAACAGTAATGACGATTTGATACGAATACAAGCTACCAAAAAGCTTTTGGAAAATCACTTATTGTTTGTGATGCTTGATCCCACAAACAAAATGTTAAAATAAAATTCTTCCTTAGAATTCTTTCATTCGACACAAGTTTCTTTTCGTCACCTTGTGCCAGCAGCGTTCAACAATTAGTCTTTCCGCATGCAAAAAAGCGTTATTCTCGAAGTCAATAAAGATATTGATGCAAAACACATAAAGGGTTCGTACCAGAGCCTTATTAGTGGGAGTCTGCAGCTTCAGAGCCCCTTGTCAGGGGTATGCTACAATTAAAAATGGCGTTGAATCGAAAACGTCCTCTAATAAAAGTCTGCTGCTGACGTCGAAATCAGTTCTGCAACAAAGCATTGGGCCCTACGAAGAACTAGCAATTCTTGATACGGCCCTGATTCACGCACCTTGAAAATTTACGTGCGATAAATTGTCATTTTAAAATTTACATACATTTAGCAAACATATGTCGAAAAACTGGCTTATGTATATTTTTTTGAGGATCGACCCCATTTTTATAGCTTCCACGCCCTGACTATTTTGCTTTTAGTCGATAGCAGTGTTTAGCGATGGACTGGAACAATGTTGTAACTTGTAATCATACACTCTTGTCATAACCCGTTCCGCTTCCGACTGTTTTGTGCGGCAATGGATGGCTTCTTCACTTCAGCGGTTTTTTTGTTTGTTTTTTTCTTCTTTTGAAACGTCCCGTTTTCTCTGTCAAAATGTCCCGTTTTGGTCATAGTTTAATCCGGTCAGCCTAAATCTTAACCAGTGGTTAACTCGGTGCATTCCACCCTAAAAGTCGTTAAATTGTTATTTTTTGGATTTTATTTTCAGATTACTTTGAGCTCCTTTGATAAAACCTAAAAATTAAGGTACAGCACGAAGAGATTCAGTATAATCAACTGCTGCAAGTAAACTTTTGTAAGCCACACCTTATTGTAGGTCGCAATGAAAAGTTTAAGACAAAAGGATTGACAATAAAAAAATTGATGATCAACCCATATGTTACGCCCGTAAAAGCTTTCAGACTTACTTCCGCTACTTAAATGGCTTCCTTTGCTTAATTGAGCGAAGTCTTGCCTCACAAATTTACGAAACAGCATATGCACTGCGTTAATCTAAGCTCCGTAATCGCATCTGGCAAAAGCTAAACGTGTAATGCTGAATTTATTGACCATACATAAATCAAGAAATAAATGACTTTACTGAAGTTATTTTCAAATGAATTGGAACAAAAAATTCAAACAGTATTTGAGGGAGACCGCGAAGTGAGCTACCGCACTTTGAATCGGCAGCCACCCGGGATACAGACCAAGCGAGATCGGCTCCAGCCGTAATGCGAACCCGTCACATATGATAGAATTACTGCGCGCAATACCGCTAGTCCATGTCGCTGACAATAACCGCGTGTTTATTAAAACATTTCACTGTAATTGTTTTCTCGAGTTCTTTCATACGACACAAGTTTTTTTCCCTCACCTTTTGTGCCACCAGCGTGCGACGATAATATACGACAAAGCGTTAATTTCAAAGTTAGTGAAAAACTTGTAGCAAAACACATATAGGGTTCATACCAAGGTCGCATTAGGGGGAGGCTATAGCCCCGGACCCCCCTTGTCAGGAGTGTGCTACAATTTCAAAATGTCGCTAAATCGAAAACGTCCTCTAAATAAAAGTCTGCTGCTGACGTTGAAATTAGTTATGCGATAAAGCATTGGGCCCCACGAAAAACCAGCAAGAGACCTCCCCAATTCTTGATACTTGAAAATTTACGTAAGTGCAATATCCACTCCAAATTACTCTGAGCTCATCTGATGAGGCCTAACAAGGTTGAAGCAATGACTTTAAGAAATGGAGCATACCTGCAATCAGCCTTTGGAAGCCACACCTCACTGTAGACTGCAATCAAATGATTAAGGCAAATAGGTTGCAAGTAAAAAAAAAGGTGAAAATCCCATATACGTTTCTCCTGTAAAATCTTTTAGACTAATTACTTCCGTTACTCAAAATCATTTCCTTTTACTGGAGAGCCGATTAAGTTTTGCCTCACAAATTTACCAAACAGCATAATTTTTTTGCACTGCGCTTAATGTATAAGCTACGTAGTCACATCAGACAAAAACTAAACGTGTAATGCTGATTTTATTGAGCATACATAAATTAAGAGATAAATGACTCAATCACTGAAGTTATTTTCAAATGAATTGGAACAGAAAATTCAATCAGTATTTGAGGAAGACCACAAAGTGAGCTAGCGCTTTCAGCCACCCGAGATACAGACCAGGCGGATCGGCTTCAGCCGTAAACCGAACCTGTCACGTTACTGCAATCGATGCCGCCAGTCCATGTCTCTGACAATAATAGCGTGGTTTCTATAGTATATAAACAAACTGTCCCTAGAATTCTTTCATTCGACAAAGGTTTCTTTTTCTCACCTGTACCAACAGCGTACGACAATTAGTCTTTTCATATGCAAAAAAGCGGTAAATTTTATGTGCAAAAAAGTCAATGAAGAACTTGTTGCAACACACATGTAGGGTTCATACCAAGGCCGCATTAGAGGGAGGCTATAGCCCCTGGGCCCGTGGGTCCCCGGTCCGGGGTGTGCCACACTTTAAAAAAGTCGTGAAATCGAAAACGTCCTATAAAAAAGTCTGCTGCTAAAATCTAAATCAGATCCGCAAAAAATCATGAGTTGGACGAAAAACTACCAAGGGCCTCAAATACTTGGCATGGCCCTGGCTCACACACCTCGAAAATTTGCGTGCAATCCCTTGGTGCGCCCCTTCCACACTGGGCAGGAACAAGTGTTTGATGCAGTTTAAAAAATGTCACCTTTCTTCGCTTCTTATAAATTTAAAGTTAGTTGCCAGCTGTTGCACGATCCGTTAAGTTACAGTGTTGCTCCGGATGCAGATGGATTGCGCTTAGATACCGATCTACGTGTTAATTTTTTGTTATACGGCGAGAGGTGGTGCAGGTAGACGTACAGAAATATGTTGCTGCGTTTATTAATCATTATTATTTTAATTGTGCAAAAAATGAGTTGACCTACAATAAAACTACGCGGTTGAATTAGTATTTGCTTAAAAGCCGATAAACAATCATGAAAAATAAATTGGACAACTCATTTTTTGATGTTTCTAATCAAAACCCATCTGTTGGAGCAGTGATAAAGCACATCGCTATCAACGCGGGAAGTACCTGGATCGAGTCCCGGGCCGGTTAAAACGGCTCGCCACCGCTGCGACGCTTTTGCGTTGCCAAGTCGCTAAGCAGCGGAGATGGGCCCCGTAATTCTTTACATCCTTCGGCATACAAACACGAGTATAATGAAGATTTTGATTTAATGCAACAACACCCAGTCGAAGACCGGCAAAAAATTTAAGCATTGTGCTTTTGTTTTGTTTTGCTGGGAAAATATTGTGATAATTCAATAATTAAGAGCCAAAATATTTATTGATATCCTAACACGTAATAGCAAAACAAATGAATGCTTGATTTAAAATAGTCTAATTTTGAGGCCCATAACAAGTAGAGACAAAACGCAAAACCGAAAGCCGGAACAATACAAAATAATGAAAAACTACAGATTTTCAAAGAAAAACCTGGGCTTTAATTAATTTAAAACCGAACTTCCAACTCCATCAGGCTAATAACTTTGAGCTTAATTTTTTTTATTAACAAATATTGCAGATGATAAAAATTGCGTTCAAACCAAAAATAAATCAAGCCATTATTATGGTATACTTGTGGTATTGCGCCCAAGGGTGTAAAGGTCTTTTTACACTAAATGCGATTCTAATCCGATTTGCTGTCGCACGAAATTTTGTCCATTTTTTGACGTGAGCAGTCGAAGGAAATGCCTTCCACACTACTCGAACGACAGCAATCTTGCTTTTTATCGGTTAAATTGCAAAGCACCTTACGGTTGTTTTCTAGAATGCTATGCAAAGTGACGTAGTTTTACGTCCGAACTTCCAACTGTTTGTAGTCTACGTCACTGTACGTACAAAAAATCGCGTCGTATTCTGTGTAAACACACCTTAACGCAATGGTTTCAACCTTTCTGGTGGAGCGTAGCCCCAATGACACGTTGCAGAGACTCGAAGAACTTCTGTACATTAACTAAATTACTAATTTACTTGGAGATAACTCTAAATTGTAAACTTGGGGAACCCCGGTTAAAAACGTAACGTGGGGCGGGGTCCCGGCTTAACGCCTTGCCAACATAGTTTTGAAGAAATATCGCAGCGGTGCGAGCCCTTGGCAGCACTGCATCCGATTTGACCAGCGTGGAAATCGAACCCATGACCTCCCGCACCGATATAGCGATATTTTTAACCACTTCGCCAATCGGTCTGGATCAATCTAATAATTTACTGTCAAAATGCTTGGTAGATTTATGCTGTAGATTGTTGATCTAAATTCTTACAAAAATGAAAGTAGTTGCTGTTTTGGTTTGTGCGCTCATCGTGGGACAATTTCATTCCGATGTCGCCTCAGCGGAGCAAAAAAAAGGCTTTCATGCTGTAAGAAGGTGGGAATATAAAGCTTAGTACGTTCCCAATATGAGAATACGCTATGTGCGTTCACATCATTTGTTACAATGCACTGCCATTTATTTGCAGTTTAACATTAAGATCCATCGCAGCCAGCCGATGTTCTATCGTTCAATATTCGTTTTGCATAACAATTAGTTGCATCGCATGTTTGTCCTTTTATCATAAGAAAGCAATCAAAACGCTATAGCGAGCTCACTTAAAAGTCTACCCCACTCATTAAGATGAGAAATCCCCCTAAGTGCCTTCTAAACGGCACAACAAGTAAACACGACGGTTTGTTTTCCACCCTGTCCTTCTAATGCTGAGCGTCAAGCAGGAAGCTGTGAACATCAATTTTGAAGTCAATGGTTTTACCAAACTTGCAATCGAACCCGTGTCTGCAGGTTTAGAGGCAAACGCTCTTACCACATATGACCTCTAAGCTAGTTGGATTTGATTAGATAATCATCCCAAAAACCGGCCGGTTGGCGTCAAGAATGAAAACATCGCCATCGGCGCAGGAGATCTGGAATCCGATTACCGGTCGGTTGATAACACAGTGTTGCTAACAACTCGCCACCGCTGTGACGTTCCTTTGGAGCTGTGTTGCCCAGGTGCGACGCCGCATGGACTAGGCCGGCGCCAAGGGGGGGCCAGGGGGAACCTAATTGAATTGACCTAATGACCTAATTGAATTTAATTACCTAATGACCTAATGACCTAATTGACCTAATTGAATTTAATTGAATGAACCCAATTGACATGCTTGGCCACCCAATTAACAAGCTTTCTTTTGAAGACAGCGGCTTTTGTGCTTAAATTCAAACTTTGGCCCCCCTGATAAACACTTGGCCCCCCAAAGTCGACAGTTCTGGCGCCGACTCTGCGCATGGATGATGGTACCTCGAGTATAATGATGGTTTATTTTAATGTTATTAACACATTTATACTTTCAATTTTCAGTGGTCCTGGACTCGCTGCTCTTCCGCCGACAGGAAAAATATCAAAACGGTGAGTTAAACAGAGTCAAGTTAAACAAAATTATTGTCTAAATTGGTTAAGAACAAATGCACAACGGTATGGAAATTTCGTGGTAATGGATATGTACATTTCTTGCTAGTTTCGCGTAAAAATTCTACTTTTAGATCATCTAAAGCTGAAAACCGTAAAAAAAATTAAATCAATTTCTTTGAGGCGTTCAGTGACTCAATTCATATAATGACATAGTTGGATATTTATGTGGTACTGATGCACCGGCAGCAAAAATATCGAAAAAGTAAATTCTACACACCGGTGGCTTAAATCAGTCGTAAAACATTTCTGTCGGTGGGAAGGGTCTGGAGTTCGAATAACGGGTTGGTCAAATTTAGACTTTGTGGTACGTGGTTGAATCCGTTACAATCCACTCAAATCCCCCCTATTTGCACTAAATTATAAATAGTGTTGCGCAGTTTGTTCACCTCCCTATGTGAATAGCGTTTTTCAGTTTCCAGTGAAGATCGAAAGCTCGCTCTCGTTCACTAAGCTCTTCATCCTAACCGTGACTAGCAATTAAAGTATGCGGATTTGAGTGTGGGCAGGATAAATTCTCCCTCTGTCCGCCCATGATTGTACTTGTCTATACCAAAGTCCGTATAACTTCGTATAAGTTGCGCGGACAGGAATGGAGCAGAGACAATGGGGCAAAAAATGTGTCCAAAAAGACAATCGCCTGCCTATCTTTTATAATGCAAAAACGTTTGAAAGTGTTACAAAAAAGGTCATAACTTTAGTTACGTTCGTTCGATTTTGAAAATTTCAACTGCATCGTAAAGCTCCTGATTTTAGCTATCGTTTAAAACAAATTTCAAGAAAATTGATGGTGTTTTAAGCACTCTAAATGGTTAATAATTTGGACATACTTAGTAATTTTTAAAGCAATTTTTACGCTAGCAGCATTTCTTGCTGTTTTAAATGCATAAATATAGCACAGATTTGCAAAAAGTAAAAGTTATTGTTTGATTTAAACTGGGTTCAATTACAAAAATTTGAACTTCAATATGAAAGTCGCCTAGCCATTGATCGTAGTTTTCCAAGCCTTCAAAGATTTGTTCCAAGAAAATGATTGCGTAAATTGTTTTAAACCTCGTGTAAAAGTAGGTTTCACTATTCGTGCGTAGAACTAGGTTTTGCAACCATGGTACTGTAGATTCACCAGATTGGAGTGAGGTTGTTAACTTCTATCATGATTCACCCTTGGACCATGTGTAAAACGAGCCTTTAGTTAATTTTATTCTGGCCCACAATATTTGATTTTAAAAGCCCGAGGTTTTAAATTCAAGAAGCTGCGGCCGTGAAACGACGTAGACCTATGTTAATGGATATGAAACAGTAAAATCGAAAAGTAAAATAGATACCGGTATATTTTTCCCGCTTAAATTTTGCTTATTGAATTTTTCGTTTAACAAATGGTCCAAAGCCCGAGGGTGAAGCACGACAGAAGTTAACAACCACACTACCAACCTAACACGGTTGTAAAAATTTAATTCTGTATAGTGAAGCCTTATTTTACATGAGGTTTAAAACAATTTATGCAATCATTTTCTAGCGAAAAAGTTTTAAGGGTTTGAAAAACCACGACCAATAGCTACGCTAATTTCATAGTGAAGTTTAAATTTTTGTGATTGAACCTATTTAATTTGAATCAGATTAACTCTTTGCAAATCTGCCCTATATGTTTTAAAATGACAAGAAATGCTACTAGTCAAAAAACCGCTACAAAAATTTTTATCTCTGTTTAAATTATTTACAATGTATAGTGCTTAAAACACAACCAATTTTCTTGAAATTTGTTTTAAACGATAGCGTAAGTCAAGAGCTTCATGACGTGGTTAAAATTTTTAAAATTCAACAAGCATAACCGAAGTTATGACCTTTTTTGTAACACTTTCAAGCGTTTTTACATTACGAAAGATAGGCAGGCGATTGTCTTTTTGGACACATTTTTGCTCCATTGTCGCTTAACAATGTAACGAATGATTCGCTCAACTTATACGTGAGTTATACGGACTTTGGTCTATACGTCTTCGTGTTATGGAAAAGCCTATTTTCATATGCGACTGTGCCGTGCCAAGAAATGGAAAAAATTATTATAACGAAAACCTGACTTGGAGGCCAAACTTTGTTTCTTGTTTAGTTGTTTTTCGATTTCATGATAAAATAATCACGTAGTTTTGTGTCTCAGAGACGCTGGACTTTCTCCACCTGCAACGGGACTTCATGGAATAATGAAAAGGTAAACAGACTAAAATAATTTCAATGAAATCTATGATTAATGAAGAAGAATGAAATAAGTGAAAATGGAATTTATAAAAATCAAATCAATCCTTTATTACATTCACGGTATTACGCTGAAGCGTGCAACGAGTGGTCGGGTCCATCTACGGCGGCGACTATAGGCCTAAGCGCCTGCGCTGCACAGCTCCGAAGAAACATCGCAGCGGTGGCGAGCCGTTGGCAACATTTATAGCCCTACTACATTAGCAAGTTTGATTATGCGGGTTACACGTTTCAGTTAAGGAGATTGTTTTTGTTTAACCGGCTGTTCTTCCAACGCGCTTTTCAGCGGGTTGAACTGTACCTGTTGCAAGCGAGAAATTTCCAACCCGCAAGACTTACTGAAGCAGCACGACGCAAGTTTGCGTCTGACATAAGCGGGTTGGATTTAGCTGGTTAACCCGCGTAAATTGTGTATGTAAATTGGCTTGTTATGTTCGATTTGACGGACCCGTGATTCGAATCCCGGATCTCCCGCACCAATAGCAATATCGTTACAATTGAGCTGACTGACCCGTAATTGTGGCTTCAGTGTTCAAATAAACTTACTTATTTAGCACAGTGGTTAAAATGTGATTAAAAGTATAAATCAAACCGTTTGCTAAACATTTTGCGTTTAAATAAAAATATAACGTCGTAGAGCGCTGTGGTCGTATTACTGTCTGTAAGTACAAATGAGGCAGTTCTTGCTGCAGATATTGAATCGGGCAAAGTTTAAAATATCGGGCAAAGTATTAAAAGTTAAGCAATATTTAAAATCATACCCAAGTGCGGACAGTGGAGACTGTTTCGACATTTCAGGCCTTGTCAGCGCGGTAGGTGTGACCATTCACGGTAATATGCTGAGTGGTGATATGAATGGTGCGCTGAGTGGTGACAAATCTGAAGGGTCGAGACAGTGTTAACTGTCTGAAGTCACTTGAGGTTTTGCATTTGTGTTAAAACCATACCGCTTTTTTAGTGGTTGTAGCCTCGTGCATCTACTTCTATTGATTGTAGTTGTTAATAAGTTTTATGTTTGAGAGAAGCATCTGCTAGCTTTCTTCCTAGGCAAGTTGTAGGAGTAAGTTTCAAAACATTGACTATATCTTTATCGCCAAAAAATGATCTAAATAAGTTAAAAAACACATAATGTTATCCTGAAGGCGAGTTAGGTTACAAATTAATCTTTAAAAAGTGTCAATACAAAGTTCAGTTTCGGAACACAATTTATGGAAGTTTTAAATATTTTGATCACAAAAATATCAAGGTTCACTAATATTTGAAAAATTTGATCATTTTCCAGACGTTTCGATTTCTACTTACACCATTATCACTCTCATTCAAACTATTTGAATGTTTGAAAATCAAATCTTCACATTTTTCTCGCGTTATTTCGCGAAGCGTGTAACTAGTGGCGGGATCGAACTCAGCAGCTTAGCGTCTGGGCAACACATCGCGGCTGTCTTGCCTGTAAAAGGCGGAGAACACAAACGCTGATGTCTGAATCTGAAAACTGTCCCTTCACACAAAGTAGGAAGGATAAGTACCTTTTAATTTCAGTCAAAGAAACACCACAGAAACTTGCAAATTACGTCAAGTCTTCCTCTTACTCTACACAAGCAGTTTACATCAATCTCTCAATAATAATTTACCTTCAACGAAATTTTCCTTCCAACGCCTACAGTAATAATGTAAAAAAAGAGATTTTTAGCCATGCTCTCAACAATCTTCATCTAACAGTGTTGCCAGCTGTTTTTTATTTTTTATACTAAAACTAACAAAATAGCAATGAGCGAACGAGATGGAGCACCGCAACATCTCTAAAAAACGTCGCAGGCCGTTGGCGTCATCGCGTTCGCTTGACCGAATCGATTTGTAATTTAACATTGTGATCCATCTCAGCCAACCGTTATTTTATCGCTCAATATTCGTTGTATTGCATTGCATTTAGTTGTATTGCATATGTACCCTCCTATAACGAGAAAGCTATCAAACCGCTATAACGAGCTCACTTAAAAGTCTACCACACCAAGATTGGGGAATCCCACTAATTGCCTTCCAAACCACACAACAAGTAAACTCGACGGTTTGTTTTCCAATCTGTCCCTGTAATGTTATTAATCACAAACATAAGATTTAATAATGATATTAATCACAAACACGGCAGGTTGACGTAGTGGATAAAAACATCGCTATCGGCCCTGGAGATCTGGAATCCGATTACCGGTCCGGTTGACTACACAGTGTTGCTACCAACTCGCCACCGCTGTGATGTTCCTTTGGAGCTGTATTGCCCAGGTGCAAAGCCGCATGAATGATAGTACCTCGAGTATAATGATGATTGATTTTACTGTTGTTAACACATTTATACTTTCAATTTTCAGTGGTCCTGGACTCGCTCTTCCTCCGGGAAGAAAAATATCGAAACGGTGAGTTAAACAGAGTCAAGTTAAACAGAATTTTTGTCTAAATTGACTAAAAGCAGATGCACAACGGTATGGAAATTACGTGGTAATGGATATGTACATTTCTTGCTAGTTTCGTGTAAAATTTATGATTTGAGATCATATGAAGCTGAAACCAATTTCTCTAAGACGTTTTAACGACTCGATTCCTATGATGATACACTAGGGTATTTTAGTCGTGCTGATGCACCGGCAGCAAAAATATCGAATAAGCAAATCATACAAACGGCTCGCCTCCGCTGCGAGAATTCCTCAGACTGCTGTGCTGCCCAAATGCTACGTTGCAGAGATGGACCCCGCCACTCGTAACACGCTTTGGCGTAATAACGTAAGTATAATGAAAATTTGACATCGATTTTTGAAGTTATGCAGTTTTTGCTCGATTTTACGGTGAGAATGATAGCCTATTGTCTTCCAAGTAAACTCCGTTAGATCGCGACTACGTTACGTCGCATATCCAGCTTTGTATCTAAATTCACGTTTGAAGTAGAGATGGCATGGGCCGCTAAGAGACCCGCTAACAAGCCGTTTACCGGTTTTTTAATGGTTCTCTAACGGCCCATTTTTAGCTTTCGTTTCTTCTGGGACCCCAACGACCCGTTAACAATTTTTGAAATTCTTTTAAATTTTAATAATAAACGATTTTGTAAATAATACGAATGGACGTTGGGTTGCCTGGCTTAACGTTTGGGATAAGTTGCCGGATCGATAACGGTTACTGGGCAACAGGTTACGGTACATGGGTGGTACGGGCTGCAAAAATCTCAACCCGTGTCATCACTAAAGCAACTTCGTTTCTATTTTGCAGAGAAGCGGCTAGTGAAGCATTTCAAGGGAAATTCGGAGTGAGGTACAGGCATAACTTTTTATATTTTTCATTACAAGTTATCTTAATATATCATTATTCGAAACCATGTGTTTGTTACTTCTTGTATCAATATATTAAACTTCACCAATTTTTCTATTTTATTTTTAACACAAAGTTCAAAACCATGTAGCAATTCAATATAATGTGCTACAATATACAGTATAATAATGCATTTAGTCTCATATCACTTGGATATTCAAGACCTCTCCACCTAGGTGTAGAAAAAACTGAAACAATAATATTTACAAATCAAAAATAAGAAAGGAATAAAACAAGCAATAAAGTTTAGAGATTTTGAGAAATAAATAGCTTAAAAGTTTCTGTCCAGAGCCATTTGGCAGAACTGATTTAGATCGAGTTTTAGAAAATCTAACACATTTGTCGCAAACGTATTGAGTTTGCGTCCTCTCCTGGTGTTGGGATTTTTTTCGAATGTCTTTTGTTTGGTAGTACAGTCATTTGATTTTCTAGCTATGTGAGCCAGAAAGTTGACCTGCTGGTTTCGTATGTATGTGGAGATATCTTCAGTTTGGCAATTTTGGTGCAATAGTTGATTGGATATTTTGTAGCGAAAGTCATTATTTTGTTTGTCAATTCGTCTAAAACCACCCCAGACCATTTTGCGTAGCATCAGCCGATAGCTTCTACCCAGTTTGTCAAGGTTTACCTGTGTCACAGACCAGCATTGGCAACCATAGGTCATTCTGCTTCGTACGTACGAATATAGAAAAACGATGCGTGTTTTCAGGTTGATGTGATGGTTGCGTAGTAGATATTTGTATTGCTGGAAAGCAGAATTGCCAGAATTTATTCTATTATTTTGTTCTGACGGTCCAATTCCTGGATAATTGAAATCGATTTTGCATCCCAAGTATTTAAAGGTTTTTACGTTGTTAATCTTTGTGCCTCTAAGGGAACATATAGATTGGGGATAGGTGCCTTCTTGTCCCAGAAAGTTAATGATCATTGTTTCTGTTTTACTGCAATTGATCTATAGGCCAAAACGTTCAAAGGCATTTTTTAGCATCAGCAAAGCTTTTTGTAGATCATCTGCAGTTTCAAAAAAATTTACGATGTCAGCATATCCGTAACCTTTTACAGTTGCAGTGCCACAGTAGTCATTAAGAATTCTTTTATTTTGTCGAGCAGAGTCAATGATACGGTAATCATATTTTACAAATTTTACGTTTTCGTTTTTGCATTTGTCAAAGAATATTCGCAATGTGTAATCTATAAAAAGATTGAACGAAAGAGGTGATTCTGGATCACCTTGTCGGACACCTGAGGTTGTATAGAATGATTTTAAACCATTAAAAACTACTTCTGAAAAAGTAAAAGCAAAAGCATGATGATTATTGAATCTATGCTGTCAAAACTTCCAGTTTCAAGAATTACTATGGAAAGTGGTAATATGATTATTTCTTGCTAGTTCAGCATAAAATTTTATGTTTGTAACTTGAGATCTTCTTAAGGCAGGGAGATTGCAAAATGAGATTGCGCTCTTTGAACAACATCCACCCTATTTACGTGTCAAATTAGATTAACTGTAGTCGGGAATTGAACTGATTGTGACGAATCCAATTTTACTAGTTGTGACGTTGGAAAAGTACTGTATCATAAATTGAACATTCAATTAGAGAGTTTCAATTACCAGATAGTTCATGCATTTTCATATCATTTCCGCCATGCTTTTCCTTTACAAAGATAACAATATTATTTGAGTCATAAAAAACGCATCTTTCTTTACAATTACTATAGCTGCACTGAACTGATATTTATTCAACGTCAATTACAAACAAAAAATCAAATAATTGAAAAACAGAATGAAATGAAACAACAAGCCTGTCTCTTATGCACAAATGAATTCTAGAATGTTACAATTTTAAAGCAAATATTTGTTAGTTTAGATGTAAAGAGTTTTATCGATTTAGATTTTTTAATTTTTAAATTTAGAGAATTCCAAATTTAAGGGCCTTGATATTTGACAGAATTTTGAAGCTTTGATCTTTCAAAGAAGAGCAAGAAATATTTATTTTGTATACTTGCCCGAGTAAACCTTTCATAAACACTGCTGGCTTCACGAAAACAATTGTTAAAATTTGTGCCGGAAAAGACTTCATTTTGAATTTGAAAACTAATAACGCTTTTTTCAATTTTATAATGTCAGTCCACTTTAATATGCCGAGCATGGAATAGAATGACGTTGCTCGATCATACTAATTTTTACCTCCAATATTATTCTAACAGACTTATTTTGCAAAATACTCAATTTGTTAAAAAAAGTTTGTATGTTGAACTTCAAGTGAGAATCCCATGTTTTAAGTGGGAGTGAAATATGGCATAATATAATTGTAGCAAGGTTGTATTGTTCAAAAATGGTTTCACTTTTGCTAAAATGCGGACTGCTGCGGATAACTTTTTTTTTTAACTTCTGTACATGAGTGTCAAAAATAAGGTTTTTGTCATTAATCACATATAAATAATCAACGTTATCAGCTATACATAGGTCAAAAGCATGACTGTGGTCACATAAAAAAAAAACAACGCTTCTTTGCTGTAACAATTAGAATTAACTAAAATGATGTTGAATTTTAAAGTTAGTTTGTTTGCAACCATCCAATTTTTCATTGAATCTAATTCATTATTAATTTTAACGTTTAAGGCAGTGAAGTGTTGGTCTTGCAAATAAGGCAAGTATCATCAGCAAAAAGTCTATGGATTTTTTTTATTTTATTTTTTCATTATATTTAAACGGTCAACAAAAACGCGTACAAAAAGATGATACAGTTAACATAGTAAATATCAACTGCATAGTAATGTGATTGATAGCTTACAGCACACTCTCCACAGTTAAGTTGAAAATATTCAAAAGCAAAATATACACATATATCAACCTAGGCCAACCCCATTTTACATTCTACTAAGATACTTCCATTTATTGTGGAATTTCTTTAAATTATTATTACGTTCAGCAATTTTTCGTTCAATATGTTTTACTTCTCTAATAGTAACTAGATATTTTACCAAATTTGGCCCTACACCCCCGTATTTACTCCGGTAAATGATGTATCTTGCATATAATAACAAACAGTTTAACAGCATTGTGATATCCTCAAACTCAGAAAATCCAAATAGTTTATTGAAATCTGTAAGTACTTTGGGTCTTGAAAAAAACGCACTCAATCATGAACTGACATCTTCCCAGTAACATTGCACTATCGTACAAGTGCAAAAAAAATGCATTAAAGTTTCAGTTTCGATTTTGCAAAAAGTGCAGGTACCATGCTCAATCAAACCAAAACCATGAAGTTGTTTATTCGTGACGATCGCTCGAAAGTTTAATTTTACTTGAAATGACCGTAATTTTTATTCTACAGTTGACAGGAAATCAATCTTGTAAATCGCCTTCCAGTCGTTTCCTGTTATTGTAACTCCCAAGTTCCTGTGCCAACTGTTCTGTTGTTTCAGCGGCAACTGTACTTTTGCCGTTTAATTTTACATGAAATGACCATAATCTTGATTCTATAGTTGTCAGGAAACCAATCTTGTAAACCGCCTTCCAGTCGTTTTCTGTTATTGTAACTCCCAAGTTCCTTTGCCAACTGTTCTGTTGTTTTGCGGCAACTGTGTTTTTACCGTTAAAAGGGATTGATACGCCGATTGAGTAGTCCAGCCTTCAGGAAAATGTATTTCATGAAGATCTTCCACCGACCACGGCAAATCTTCTTGACAATAAGTATTTGAATTTGTTTACCAAGAATGAAGAATTGCTGCTTTCATTTTATTAAAATTAATGAAAGAACCGTTATTTGGCAATAGTTTGTGTTTATTTGCTATTTCATCGTATGGCAAAAAATCATTATTTGGACCGACTAACTGGGGAAGGTAAATAATTATAGCAGCTACAAATTCTTGTTCAAGTAAAGGTTGGCGCATATACAGAACTGATTTATTCAGACGTAGTAAATTGTAGATCAGAGTATTTTGCGTTTGCTCGGTAGTAGTTTTACGCTTAAATTTATTGAAGTCACTCAGTGTTCCTCGTGAAGTTTGGCAAAAAATAAGTTTATTTAGCACTTAGTGGTTTGCTGTCAGGTTGGTCAGAAAAAGACACAAAATGGTATTATAACTTAAAAATCATGGTTCAATTTCTTTCCAGGGTGCCGCATAGTTTACATTAAGAAAACGTTTTGCTCCTTTTTGTCTCAAAGCAAGTGCAAAAGAATTTAGATCAATCATGATTGTCCCTCCTTCCAAAGGAACACACAGCCTCCGTCTGCTTATTCTTTCCCATCTAGAACCCCAAATAAATTCGAAAAATATTTATTCCATGTTTTTAAGTATGCACGACGACATAGTTATAGGATTAACCATAATTTTGTAAACCAACTTTGGCAAAAATAGATATTTAATGATGGTTACTTTACCTCCGGTTTTCCATATAGTTAAAACGGTGTTAATTTGATCAAGGGTATTTTTAACATTAACACGCAACACGATTTGATTGTCTACACTTCTTTTAATAGGCATTGTAATGCCCAAGTATATAAGGTTTTCATCTTCACACCATTGTAAACCTTTTTCACTAAAAGGTTTCGTTACATTACCACGAAGAGAGCTTAAATAGAAGGCTTTGACTTGGTATAATTTACTACTAGGCCTGATATGGAACCAAATGTAGCTAATTCTCTTGAGATTATTTTAAACTGCGACACACTTCCGTCAAGAAATACTAATGCGTTATCTGCAAATAAAGATATTTTTAAACGCTTATTTCCCAGCAGTATCCCAGTATAAGAATCACTACACCGTAAAGACCGAGCTAAACATTCAATAGCCAAAACGAACAGAGGCGGGGGCAGTAGATTTCTTTGCCTAACCCCTCTTCCCACTGTAAATGTATCCAATAACCAATTATTGTTGGTAACTCGACAGATGCAATTTGCATAACAGATTTTAATCCAATCAATTAAGAATGAATCTAATCCATAGCAATGTAAGGATTCAGTTAGGAAGTCCCATTCAATGCTGTCAAAGGCTTTATAAATATCTAGTGACAATACTGCACCGTAAAAGATCATTAATATCGATGAAATCTAAGGCATTAAATAGTAAAAGAATATTATCGCTAATATAACGACCTTTAATAAAACCGCTTTGGTCTGGACTAATGAGATCTTTTAAGTTAATTTTTAATCTATTCGAGAGAACTTTTGCCGCAATTTTGTAGCACCAATTCAATAATGTTATAGGTCTATAACTGGCAGCTTGCAGTACATCTCTGTTCAGCTTAGGAATCAATATGATCATGTCTTCACTTTGAGTGTCGCTAAGTTGTCCTTGTGAGTAAGTATAACGTACACAGTCCACAACGGCTTTGAAAGGTATTTCCAAAATACTTTATAAAAATCTATTAGCAGACCATCGTATCCAGGGGATTTACGATTAGGCATGCTTTTCATTGCTGCCACACATTCTGCCGAAGTGAAGCAGTGATTGTCACCATCTTGGCAGTTTTAGGAGCCATTTATGTTTGGTAAAGTGAGCTTTCTAAAAAAAATTGTTTATATCCCTCTTCCCATTTTCGTTATCCTTTGATCTAGTATACAATGTAGAAAACAACAACTTAAGTTCGTTCATAACATCTTTCTGAACATTTAAATATTTCGGAACTTTTCTGCAACTAAAAAATAGCCGTTTTGTTAGCGTGTCTTTTCTCCAGATTTTGGTGTCTTTTTGTCCAAACTCTGTCCATTTAGCACGACTTCTCATCATCGATCCCCGGACCTTGGTTTCTACTAACTTATCCAAGCGTCTTTGAAGAATAACCCGTTCTCCAATTAGTTCCCGTAGTTGATCATTTTGGCATCTATTCAACTCATAGTCTATTAAGTTTAGTTGTTGTTCTAGCGACTGTTAAAAATATCTCAGTCGTTTTTGTTTGGTTTTGCAGTATGCAATTGTTTCACCTCGAATTACACATTTTAGCGTGTCCCAGCGAACATGCGCATTAGTTTGTTCACCTGGGTTTTCAATTAAATAGTTCGCTATGACCTTTTGCGATAAGCTTTGCATAGATATATCGGAGGTCATCCAATAATGAAATATTAAATTTTCTATATCCATTGCCTCGGGGAGCCGATTTAGGATGTATAAACAGCTCTACGGCTTTATGATCAGAACGAACGCTTATAACCATTTCGCTGCGCACCACCTCTAATTGTTTAGAAATCAGAAAACAATCAAGTCGAGTCGCTGCAAATGGATTGTTTTGAATCCGCATGAACTGCTTTTCACCAGGGTGTTTGAGTCGAGATGTATCTTTGAATTCAAAGGTTTTCATATTACTGAGCACAACTTCTCGCGCTGCTTTATTGCCATGCGAAATTGAGCCGTACTTATTTAAATTATTCTTAAAAACAATGTTAAAATCCCCACTTACTATAATTTGTCGCGTGCAAAGTTTAGTAAGGTAGCAAAAAGTGCTTCCAAAAAGGAACGCGAGTCTGAGTTAGGACCATAAAAATTCCAAAACGTAATTGTTTCTTCATTTGTCAAGGCCTTTACGATTAAATAGCGACCATGTTCGTCCTGTTCATTATCACGCTCTTCCAGCGCAGTTTTCACGTTGAAAAGTATTGCCACGCCCTCAACGTTTCTGGTACCGTGGCTCCAAAAAATTTTATTCCCTCATTTTTTTCCCATAATTTTTGCACTTCATTGGCAACATGTGTTTCTTGCAGAAATACTACATGGTACGTTTTCGATTTCAAAAAAGTAAAAATTGATTTTCGTTTGATCAAATCATTTAACCCAGCCACTTTGAAAGAAGCGACTTTAAGAATCATACGGATGTGAATATGTAATAAGGTAAAAAGCAATCTTAAATCTATTACACTTTTTAACACCAATATCTATGTCGTATTCATATTCCATCTCGCAACAGGAACAATAATATTTTTCTAGCCCATTTATTAGTACGTTGGTTACATTATTGCATTCGCGATTAATAAATTTGTAATGACAAGAGAGATTAGCGCACGCTCTGCTCATATTCTTTGGGGGTGTCAAATTCAAACAGACGCACTCACAAGCCATGCAAGGCTTTTTACAGTGATTGCAATTATGCGCAGAGTTACTATCTCTAACCATCCATTGAAATTTGTGACAACAAGGCATCTTCATCATCGGTTTCGAACATTTAGCGCAAGTAGTTGAGGTTGCATCATAACCAATAAGAAATGGTTCATACGATGTCTCCTCTACACAGCAAGGAAGTACTACTTGAAAGTCGTCTTTGCATCTCCAGCATTGTAGCTTGGTAACATTTGCTGCCATAATGTTTCGAGCTTGACAGTTGATACACATGACTTCACATTGTCCGTTTCCCCACCAATTGTCGATGCTATCTTGTTGGGTCGTAGTAGTTGTGTTCACGTTCATTTCCAAACATTCCATTTGCTGTTCTTGAAGTTCTTCATTTGCTTCGGCAGCAGAAGGATTAATATTTTCAGTTATTTTAGCTGGAATGATAGGTTGATTAACAGACTTGCTGAAGTCCAGTGCTTCGTCCGCCTGTGTATTCTGTCTGTTGGACATAGGATTATGGGCAGATTGAGAAACTGCAGGAGTCCGCATATTTTTTTTCCATTCTAATAGTGCCCTTTTTTTCTAATAGTGCCCTAATAGTGCCCCATTCTAACAGCGATGTCCCGCTGTACGTAAGTAGCTAGGAATGGGGTTGTCTTTCAGAACTTGGGAATCTATTTTTAAAATTTTAATTCACGTTAGAAGTCCATCTTTGTCTCTTCTGTACAGTAAATGTGTTTTACTTTCCCATAAATATCTTCAACAGCTTGTTTTATCTGACTTTTGGGCATGGGTATAGGAACCCATCCCACAATCACATTTACTGAGTCTTCCTGGTAAAGCTTGATGTCATCTAGTTAAAACACTGGTACTTTCTAAAGACAAAATGAAAAAGAACTACGTTGCACTTGAAACTAAAAACACTTTCAGCTGGTGAAGCGAGACGGTTGCTAAATGACAAACGACAGGAATTATCGAAGAGCTATTGGTGCGAAGTAGTTCACAATCAAGCACTGCAATCAGTGACTCGTTCGAGGGCTGTTGACTGCACGATTAACACAAATCACACACGACAAGCAATTTTATTACAGAGATGTCATTGATATGATTAAAGGGTAAAACGAAGTGGGCAGAGAATGGATCCTTGGGGTAATTCCACAATTTGTAGGTTTGGTAATGGAGCTGGCGTTACTTATGCATACATATTGTTGCCGTTTTGTTAAAAAAATTAGATTTTTTTGTAGTACGCCTAATTCCATAATGTTCCATTTTATTTAGTAGTATTTCGTGATTGATAGTGTCAAAAGCTTTTTTCAAGTCTAAAAACATAAGTGCAGTACCGTGTATTAATAATTGTTAATGATGTCAAAACTAGATGTGAAAAGATCTTGCATAGCATTTGAGGTGGAATGCATGAATCTGTAGCTATACTGAGTCGCAGATATTGTTGAATGTTTATGTAGAAATTTTGTTGTCCTCTTGTAGGTCAATTTTTCAAAAATTTTAGAGAAAGTTGAAAAAATGGAAATGGGGCGGTAGTTGTTTAATTCACATTTGTTCCCATTTTTGAAAACGGGAATTACAGTACTTTGGCAGTTTTTAAACATTGTGGAAACATGCCAAATCGTAAATTTGAATTGAAAAAATGGAAGAATGAGTCGGCAAGGACACAAGCACCTACAATAATAAAAAGCTGCCTGATATGTTGTCATATCCATAAGATTTTTTACTGTTAAAAGAAGTTACGTGTTGCATGATTTCAAACGGGGAAGTTGGATGAAAAAATATTGAAGAAGAATTACTTGTTGTTAAGTAGGTTTTATAATGATTTTCATTGTGTTGAGTGATCTTTTCTGCCAAGTTTTGTGCAACATTAGAAAAGTAATTTATTGTCAAATGCTTCTGCAATATTTCGAGGATCAGTTATGGTATTAAGTTATATATTATTAAGTTTTATCTCATCAGGATGAGCTGAGTCTGTACAAGATGAGGGAAGAAGAGATTTAATGTTGTGCTAAGTTTGGAAAGTATCATTTTGAGCTTTTTTAAGTTTTCCTGCTTAATGTTTTTTGTAGCAATTTCAATTTTATTTAATTTGTTAGCATACTTTTTGTGATATGTTTTTTGCTCTGAATTGCACTTGAGAAATCTTGAAACATACAGTTTTTGTTTTCGCTTTATAGACGTATGTAAGCCATGGCTGATCCAAGGTTTTAGTCTCAATTTTCGGTCTTTTCGAAACTGTTTCTTTAATGGAGCGCGTAGGTCTATTGTTTTTATTTTGTTGCTCCATAATTTCATTCAATTTTTTTACAAAAAGTTTGCTATTATTTGTGGGATGTCGATAAATTAACCCAATTACGATACCAGGGCTATTTACTTCATCCATAGATTTTCACAATCATCCATAATATCTTGGTCAATATTAACCATTAACGGTAAATATTAGTTATGCTTTATCAGCCATTACTATAAGCGTAAGCCTTTAGCGGTAAAACCGATAGATAAAGCAAAACCGATGAGATAATTCAGCCACTCAAGTAGATTTACTACGATAGCAGTGAATTCCAACGATATTATTGAGAGAATAAAACCGGCCAGTTGCGGCGTAGTGGTCAAAGACATCGCTATCGGCGCTAAGGTTTTGGGTTCGATTCCCGGACCGGTTTATTAAGACTGTGTTGCCCAAGTGCTTAGCCGCAAAGATGAAACCCGCCACTCGTTACACGTTTCGGCGTAATACCGCGAGTATAATAAAGATTTGATTTTAAAGTTGTTAACACATACTTTCGTGATTCAGGCATCCTGGACTCGCTGGTCCTCCGGCAGAAAAAATATCAAAACGGTGAGTTAAACACAGTCAAGCTGAAAATAATTGTTTAAATTGACTAAAAGCAGATACACAAAGATATTTAAAGTGGTAATGGATAATGCTTATTTCTTGCTAGTTTAGTATAAAATTAATATCTTTGTAATTTGAGATTACCTTATGGCAGGGAAACTACTAAATGATTATGCGCTCTTTGAATAACATCCACCAATCTATGCGTCAAATTAAATTAACTGCAGTCAGGAATCCAACACGTTACAAGGAATTTAGTCGCGCCTATGTTATATCATCGCATATCTAGTTTTGTATTTACACTTAAATTTTGTTATTGCCTCTTTGTACTATTATATGTTCAAAATTCAGAATTCTTTTCGTGATAACATAATTAATGTTAACAAATTTTCAATAGATGACCAAAGATTTCCAAATGGAAGGCAATATTAGCTCATCTGTTGTAATTGTTTCAGAGAGATTGTCGATGCAGCTCCGCCCGCGGGAAAGAGATTTGCGCCTGGGAAACGGTAAGCACCAGCAGACCTTTGTGTGTTGAGAAGTTATACTAGCAGCTCAAATATCACAAAATAAAGTGACAGTTTTGGCCTTGTTATGGTCTCATCAGTTTAGCATAGGAACCTCCAAGATTTTTATTTCTTGTCAGGACAATGATTGAAAACGTTCATGCAGCAAATTATTTATTGCTGTACCGCACTGTGTAGGCCTACCAGCCGAGTACGAACGCATTACTGTCATATCTTTTAGATAGCAACATCGTTCTGCGCAAGGACGTTTATTTCTGAGATGAACACAAACACCTTCCAGATAGCTCAAGTGGCTGAATGGATACCTCTGCTGTCGTATTAACAACTTTTCTACTTGACGTTCAGCATTAAAATGGGGCATTGTGAAACACAAGCTGGCAAGTTTACTAATTGTGCCTTTGGAAGAGCATATACTGTTTTGAAATTCATACATACAACTATAAGAGAGTTTCAATTACTGGTACAGTTCATGCATTATCATATTTCTGCGATTTTTTTCCTCTACTAGGATAACAATTGGAGTTATACAATCAGCATCTTTTATGGGGCGCCGTTTGTTAACTCAAATTTGTGAAGCGATTTTCTGTTTATTTAAATATAGCCTATAGTCATTTAAACAGAAATGTTCAAAAATAAATTAATTAAACAAAAAAAATACGCAAAACAAAATATACAATTTTTATTTGTTCTTTTAATAAATAACTTAGTCATTTTAAACAAATGTTCAAAAGCAAATAAACAAAAATAAACTTACAAAAACAAATAGGCAAAAAATTTTGTTTATTCAATAAACAGCCTAATGAGTCTATGCAATGATCTACGTATTGCACATTCAATAAATTGTACAAAAAAAAACTTGTATATTCATTTTGTATATTCATTTTTGAACATTTAATTAAAGTGACTTTTTATTTAAATAAACAAAAAATCGTAACGGCCGTTAGCTCAGTTGTTTAGCGCACAGGGTTCGGTACGGGAGGTCTGGGTTTGGATTCCCGGGCCGGTCAAATCGGCAAAGTGTCGCCAACGACTCGCCACCGCTGCAACGTTTTTTCGGAGCTGCGTAGCTCAGGCGTTAAGATGCGGAGATGGGCCCAGGCACTTATTACACGCTTCGGCATAATACCGCGAGTATAATAAAGATTTGATTTCAATGTTATTAACACATACTTTAATGATTCAGGCATCCTGGACTCGTTGGTCCTCCGGCAAGAAAAATATCAAAACGGTGAGTTAAACACAGTCAAACTAAAAATAATTGTCTAAATTAATTAAGAGCATATGCACGAAGGTATTGAAAGTGGTAATGGTTATGCTTATTTCTTGCTAGTTTAGTATAAAATTAATATCTTTGTAATTTGATATCACCTTAAGGCAGGGAGATTACAAAAATGATATGCGCTCTTCGAACAACATCCACCCAATCTGTATGTCAAATTAAATTAACTGTAGTCGGGAATCGCAGTCGTTACGATGAATCCAATCGCGACTCCGTTGCTTCATCGCATATCTAGTTTTGTACCTAAATTTAAATTTTGTTATTACCTCTATGTAATTCCATTTACTCAAAATTCACAATTTTTTTCGTAACAATGTTTAATGTTTACAAGTTTTCAATAGATGACCAAAGATTTCCGTATAGAGAGCATTATTAGCTCATTTGCTGTGATTGTTTCAGAGAGACAGTCGAGGCGGCTCCGCCGGCGGGAAAGAGATTTGCGCCTGGGAAACGGTGAGCACCACAAGACTTCTGCGTGTGGAGAAGTCATACCAGCTGCGGAAATATTACAAAATAAAGTGACAGTTTCGACTTTGTTATGGTCTCTAATGAAAATCATATTATTAGAGATTTTCATTTCCACTTTCTTATGAAAATCATATTTATTGCTGCACCCCACAGTGTACCAGCAGCGTACGTATGCATATACCGTCAAATATCTTTTAAATAGCAACATCGTTCTGTGCAAGGACATTTATTTCTGTGATAAACACAACCACTTTTTGGATGGCTTAGGTGGCTGAGTGGGTAGAGCCAGAGCGTCTGCCTCTAGAGTTGTAGACTCTGGTTTGATTCCGAGTCGGGTCATGAAACTTCAAGAGCTTTGATGAGAGAAGAAAACCGGTCAGTTGGCATAGCGGTTAAAGACGTCGTTATCGTCGCTGGAGGTCTTGGGTTTCATTTCGCGTGGTCAAATAGGACGCAGTTTCTTCAAAGTTGTGTTGGTCAAGCGCTAAGCCGCAGAGATGGACCCCGCAACTTGTTACTCGGCGTAACACCGGGCGTATGTTGACAATTTGGCTTTGATTATTGATTGAGTTTTTACGAGGAAAGTATGCTTAAATATTTAATATCGATTGCATTTTGTTTACAGACGCTAAAGACTTTCGTTTGTTTTTCCGGAAATGAATCTTCCAAGATCGCAAAGAAAATATTTATTTGAGATTGAGTGTTTTATTGCAAATCATTATTCAGCAGTGATATCTGTCATTAAACAGAAATGCAACACAGTTGGTTATAAAGAATATCAATTACACGCATGCCGGTCTGGAGCCTATACAAGGGGTATTCTGATTTTGGACGATTTTAAAAAGTAGGGTGCTCAAGGCTTACCCTCTATATGCTGCATTGGAACTTAAAATCACCTCCCGAACAAAACAATTTCGAAATATTTATCTCTATACCCTATCGCTCATAAGGGTTAAAATAATCCACATATTTTACTCCAAGGGAAATCTCTTTGGGACGTCATTTCTTCTACAAATCAATGTGACTTGAGTTCTAGGGCAGATAATAAAATCGAATCAAACTCAGTGTTGTGCTGCTTTCAGAGCTTTGAATATACTGCTGCTGATGATGACAGCTGAATGTATTTTGTCGAAACGTGCAGTCCTAAGATTTTCCGTGACTTCAAGCTATTTCCTTTCCATAAGTATTTCGAATCAATTATTTTTCATCCAGCGTTTGCTTAAAGGGGCATAATGAAATGATAGAAAAGTGTTTTCTCTTTATTATGAGTAACGCAAGCGCGTTTATGCTTTTGTAGGCTCAAATGGCGCCGCTACATTTAACGAAAATCAAGCAAATGTTTTATAAGGTAAATTGACAAATCAATGGTGGACTACAAACTACGGGATAACTTAATTGTTTCTCTTTTTTTTTCAAAAATTCACTTTTATTCCAAGGCCGTTGAGTTGTTCACTTGCGTAAGTCATAAAAGGGCAATTTCGTTTTTTTGTGACAATGATTGCCCACGTTTAGTAAAATATCCACGCGTTAATTGAATTCCAAAGCGATACGATTTTTTGTACGTAAAGAGACGTGGGCTACCAAACAGTCAGAGCTTCTTACGTAAAAATACGTCACTTTGCGCGCCATTTTAGAAAACAATCGTAAGATGCTTTGCAAAACAACCGATGGACATTAAAATTGTTTGGGTTCGAATTGTGTGGAAAATATTTTCGTCAACTGCTTACGTCAAAAATTGGATAAAATTTCGCGCGCTAACAAATCGGATTAAAATCGCATTTACCGTAGTGTGAACAGACAGACGCATTATTGTTATCGTATCAAAATTTTCCTCTTATAGCTAACATGTGAACTCTAGCTAACAGATTGTTTTTTTTTTAAATGTAGGCTAGCGATATGATATCGAATGCATGTACCTCGTTGTGTGACAGGAAGTATAACGTTGAGAATTTCGATTATTTTTTCTTAAGTAGCCTACGTACCGGTAACTAGATTTATTGGCCCAATCGAAAGACCGTCTTATTACTTATCAGCAACTGGCCGGTTGGCGTATATAGTGGTTAAATACATCGCTAACCGCACGGGAGATCTTGAGTTAAATTACCGGGTCGATCAAATCGATCACTGTCGCCAACGGCTCACTACCACTGTGACGTTTCTGGGTAGTACAGGACCTAAACCGCGGAGATGGACCCCAACATTCGTCTCACGGTTCGGCGTATTACGGCGAGTATAGCAAAAATTTAAATTTTTTTTTAAAATTTTACTGCAGTTATTAGATGAATGTTTGATTGTTAACAATACAACAAGCAAATAAACGTAGGGTAATTCCGGGAGAGATGGCCATCGAGGGGAGACGGTCAGTAACTGCTATTTTTTTAGTTTTACATGCCACGCATGATTGACTTCCTCAGTTTCCAATCAACTCATAGTGCAACAACATGTCTGAAATTGCTGTCAAACAGTGCAAATTTTGTGAGATATGGGCAAAATAATTTTTAAGGTAAGGTGAAATTTTCAGCAGGATAAAGATAGCCAGCAGTAATATTTTTTGTGGGCGTGTTTTCACTCTAGTCTTTGGATTAGCGAATTTACGGTTCCAAAAATGTAATCACAAAGCAGGTACCTCCTGAAAGTTAGTTATCCTATAATCAAGTGGGTGGCCATCTCTCTTTAAGCTGTGAGACAGATGGACGCCCACTCATGAAATTTAGATGGACATACCTTTGAGCATATGCTTCTCTATGCAAACTTCACATCGTATGATATTATGGCAAGAAGTAAACAAGTTTAATGTTACAGTAAAGCGTTAGCATGCCTAAAGAACAAGCATGACTAACTAATATAAGCGTTCCGAAATAACAGAAATTTTTGCTCAATTCAGGTTTCATTACTTTTTTGTAGCTGCGCAAAAATATAACAGCGTCATGATCGACTGAGCGTTATATGCATGTCCATTTTCGTTTGCTTTGCGATAAATCTTTCTCATTTTGTAATGCAGCCATACTGGCCATCTCACCTCAGCTTCTCAGGGAAAATGGCCAATGATTTCATTTTTAAAATGACTGTGAATTATTTGTTTTGTGTTCGACAAACTTAAACTCATGAGGCACAGGAATGCAACTCTGGCCCTTGATCGTATCAACTCACTCTGTTACGTACGTTTATAGAAAGCATGGCCTTCTCACCCGGACTTACCCTTTTCCACTGCTTTTTTGCCTCTAACTCGTAAAACGACATGAGATACATACAGTTCAGATTAATGTCAACTCATTGCAGAGTTCTCTTGGTCAAAGAAGATTGTCAGATGAAATAGCTTCGAATCGTTTTTGCATTTACAAAAATTGATTCAATTTTTGGGCTACCTTTAATAAGCTCGTGGCCCCCAAGTCGACTGCTCTGGCACCGGTTTTGCGTTTCCCCTCTAATGTAAGCGCTCTGCGGACTTGCTTGGCTATTTCTCGTATGTAGAGATGTAAAAAAAAAGTTTTTTTTTCCCTTGTTTTTTTTCCGTTGTTTTTTTTTGTTTTTTTTACGTTTTTTTTTTGTTTTCTTTGTCTTTGCAGTTGACAAAACCAAAAAAAGTTTGTTTTTAAAATAATACAAGGCAATCAGCGTCAAATCGCACGACTAAAGGGCCTTTCACAATTGGCGCACGACTGGATGCGACTAAATAATCGTACGACTTAGAAAATTTATTCTTGGTCGCAGGAATTGTCGCAAAGGAAAAAGCGCTCGTACGATGCATTGCGCCAGATAGCGACCGTTGTGCGATACAGACGTCAAGATCAAGCGATGTGTCTTGCGTCTATATGCGAGTGTTGCACGATTGAATGCGAGTGTTGTAAGATTAAGAGACAGATTGCAAGATATATCGCACGACCGTGCGATTGGTTGTTCGACGAACGTACGATCATGCGTTTCGTTGCACGAGTGACGTGTGCAAAAACTGGGCATCTCATGGAGTTGACAAAATCTCCTAGGCATTCTCTGTTTATCTCCATCATCAGAGTATGATACTGGCCAAATAGCACACGTCTCCGTATCCAAGGCTTGACCCACCAACGTCTTCGTTGTCTTCTACACTTTTTTCGTCGACGAATAAGTAACGCCAGCACGACCAATAGTTTTTTTGTAGTTGTTGTTGCTGTACTTTGAGATTCAGCAAATGCAACATCCGATAAGGAAATACTGGCGTAACAGCAGCAGCCATATTGACGGTCATGTTTGGTCCCAAGATACTGACTTCTGCAAATCTACGGGGTATCTAGTAGGGCAATGTGTCGCGAACTTTTGTAATCGTGCAACGATACCACAACGTTGCACGATCACATGCGACGTGTCGTGCAACAATCTCATGGTCGCAAAAGACTCGCATCCACCATCTTGCAACCTTAAAAAATCGTGCACTACTCTTACGATACATACAACGTTGTACGACGTTCGTGCGATTGCTCGTGCGACCGAAATGCGATAAAAGGGATCGCAAACGGTCGCGTCTGAATTTTAAACATGTTTAAAATGCGACTTTAAAATGAATTTTAAACATGTTTTAAGATGCGACCCGAAGCGACCAAAAAATCACCTGCTACGACTGCGACCGATCGTGCAACGAATGCGATAGGTCGTACGATCTTATTAAAACAGGATCGTAAAGTGTTTTAAAGTGGTCGTGCGCCAATTGTGAAAGGGGCTTAACATGACAGAATATCGCACATGTCATTGTACAGGGTGTCCATAAATTATTATTGCTACAATTTCAAAAATTCGCCAAAGTCTTACTTTTTAAGATAGTTTCAATTGGTTTGTTTTATAGTAAAGGGAAATGCTTCAAGTCTACGTAGATGCTTTAGTGTACTTTTACATGTGCACCATCAGTCGCACGTAGGATATCCAATCGATATTCAATTTTTAGCCATGTTCTTGCTAACATATCCATAGTAACTGTATCAAGTGCTTCAATTATTCGTTGTTGCAAATCATTAACATATCTGACTTTGGTTCAGTAAACGATATCCTTCACATAGCCCCACAGGAAAAAGATCCAATGGTGTGATATCACGGAAACGTGGCGGCCGTGGAATGGGACTATCACGTCCAATCCATCTTTCTGAAAATGTGTCATTCAATAATTGACGAACTGCAAGACCCCAATTAGGGGGTGCACCGTCCTGTTGGAAAATAACTAGTGGTTGATACTGTTCAAGCTGTGCTGACCATATTCTGTCAAAAGGTCGAGATAAACTTGAGCTGAAATTGATTTCTCAGCAAAGAAAAACGGACCAATAATTTTATCATGCATGATTCCACACCACACAATTAGTTTAGGGGAGTCTCGTTCAAGCTCGTATAGGTTTCATGCGGCTTCTGCGAGCCTCATATTCTTGAGTTGTGTCTGTTTATTAATCCAGAAACGTGAAACGTTGACTCGTCACTGAAACAAACACGTTTCAAAAATCCTGGATCTGAATCTAATCTATGTACATCGTCACAACAAACTCTTTTCGTCGTGGCTTATCTTCTGGCTTAAGGCATTGCAGTAACTGTACTTTACTGTATATGCATAAAGTCGCAAATTTTTATGCAAAACTTTGTGAATAGTGGATCGTGGGATCTGCAGTTGGGTATAAGCCTGCGAATAGACTTTCTAAGGCTTCTGGTATATGCCACTCGCACAGATTCAATTTTTTCTTCTGATATTTGAGGTCGGCCAGCTCCCTGCCTATGCAACACACTACCAGTCTCCATAAACTTTTCATGCCATGCTCGAATGGTAGATCGTGCAAGTGGCTTGCACCGGTACGATTAAGCCGATAAGGCAGTGGTCGGCAACCTGTGAGCCACGGCCCAACTGTGGACCTTTTAGTAATTTTTCGTGGGCCGCGAACTATTTCGTTTTGCAAAGTCCTTGTGGGCCGCATGCTATAGCTGCAAATAAAAACTAAGCCCATAGGCTACAACGAATAATAAAAACCTTCCCTTTGATGTTTTGCGCGTAAAACAATCCAATTCTTTTTCTCCCGGCGGTACATGGCTACACCGGCCGGTTAGCTCTGTCGTTAAGCGCACGCCATCGGTACGGTAGGTCTGGGGTTTGATTTCCGGGCCGCTCAAATCGGCACAGTGTCGCCAACGGATCGCCACCGTTGTGAAATTTCTTCGGAGCTGTGTTGCCCAGGCGCTAAGCAGCGGAGATGGGCCCCGCCACTCGTTACACGCTTCGGCGTAATACCGTGAGTATAATGAAGATTTGATTTTGGTACATGGCTACAAAAGCAAAACCCGTAGTACTATGCACAAAAACGGATGCCGTGTGTCTGTTTATCTTTCATACAACGCTCGCTTTGTTTCTTCAGTTCTATCGATGCGAGCGAGTAGAAAAAAATGCACGCGCTTTGCATTTTCTTCGCTTTTAAAACAACGCATCGTTTTTTCATTTTGTAGTCGTGTTGTATAATTTATTCGTTTTGTAGTCGTGGTTTTAAATGTAGTGGGCCTTCAATAGCTATTGAAAGGGTGATCTGGGCCGCGTTAAAAAAGGTCGCCCACCACTGCGATCAGGTATTGTGATCTAATATTTTGTTGATTGTCACTACGCAGTACATCAGGGGTGTCCAACCCGTGGCCCGCGGAAAAGTTTTGAGTGGCCCGCGCGAGTTTTTCAAAATAACCAATCTTATCAACTTAATTGCTACGTAATTTATGGTGAACTTGCATTCCGAAAAATTGGCATTAATTTTGTTGATTGCCTTCTTTCAAATTGATTTTATTCCACCTCAATGCAAATTGTTTTGCATCACGTTTGCCATATTGCTACGTCAGCATCCTTTCCACACAATCGTGCTCGTGCTTCAAGAATCAGTAGTCAGTAACAACTCAGATGGCCGAGCGGTATGGAGCGTCTGTCTTTTGAACTGTACACTTGGGTTTGATTCCGAGTCGGGTCAAACCAATGACTTTAAAATTGGTATTCACAGCTTCCCTGCTTGACGCTCAAAATTAAAGGGACAGTGTGGAGAACAAGCCGGCAAGTTTGCTTGTTGTGCCGTTGGGAAAGGCACTTGGGGGGATTTCTCCATCTTGGTGTGGTAGAAAAATGGCTGGCAACTCCTAACTAACTAACTAATAGACTAAGTTTGGTCGTGAACTTGTAATCCCAATTTATGTTCGACGTCTGAGACGTAGAAATAGTCGGCAGCGTGGGTGAGTGGTTCGGAGCGTCGTTTTTACGACGGCCATGATCGCAACGTTGATGTTTCAACTCTAACCCAAGCCTCGTTGTTGCGTCTTTGGATAAGACGCTTCACGACAATTATCTCTGGTTGGTAGAATCTAACAAGCAGCATATTGAAAAGGTCAGAAGCAAAATTCAAGCGGAAAACTTGGAAACAAGGGCGACTCCTAAGCGAGTCTGGATTCGTCCTGTGCATAGCACCTCGGTCGCTTTATCGTGACAGGAGAATAAAAATGAAGAAGAAATCTCGAATTTTTTGGTTTGAAACCGACTTAGTCGAGACAGATTCGTTCGATAACCGAGATTTAGCTGTATCTTTTGCACTCTGCAGTGACATACAAAATGTCAAATAGGAAACGAAAAGCAAGCAATGCTAAAAACTTTGTTGACTTTAGGCCTACCGTTGGTATCTTTATTGTTCTTACGATAATACTGTAAAAGAGGATAATACACATTTCTAAAATGAGAGTTTTAGTGTGAAGGTTTGTCTGTCTTAGCAGTAACCACTCAAGTGGCCCGCGCAATCATTCGGAAATTGCATGTGGCCCTTCGGCCAAAAAGGTTGGACACCCCTGCAGTACATGAATCGTCGTTGTCTGTAAGGGACTTCAGCCAGCATCTTGTTTCGTCATCCAAAACCATTAGACCAAACATACCTCGGGGTGCTCGATGTATGGGACACTGTGAGATGATGTGATCTGCGGTTTGTTCACTGGCACCACACTCACAATTCTCTAGAGGAGCGAGACCCCATTTGTACATGGACGAACAGAAACGTCCAACACCAGAACGCAGATGGTTGAGCTTGACCCAGGCTGCCCTCGGCAGACCCATACCCAAGGGTCTGGAGCTAGCCTTGAGAATGAAAGCGTGGAGTGACAATGCGTTGGCAGAGTACTCCATGTCCCATTTCGTGTTCGTCCACTCGGCTGCACGGACGTCCATCTCAGAAAGACTGTCTAGTAATTTCCGAGCAGCAAGTACAAATGAGCGTCTAGATTTCAATCTCTCCCTACATATGTCCTGTGACTCATGAAACTGGCCATGTAAAATGTAATCAGGGTCCTGGGAGCTGCGGTTGGCTAGGGAGAGTGTCGCTCCTTGGCGGCGAAGCTCAGCTGGGTGGATTCCTGAAAGAACCGGAAGGTAGACCGATGGAGTGGGACGCAGGCACCCAGTGACAATGCGCAAGGCGTCATTTATTACACTGTCGATAAGCCGTATGTGCACGCTGCGGCACCAGACTGGTGCGCAGTACTCGACAGTCGAGTAGACCAGAGACAGGGCAGCTGTGCGTAATGTCTTAGCGCTAGCACCCCAACCTGTTCCAGCAAGTCGCCTCAACAGTGAGACGCGAGCACATAACTTCTTGCGCAATGCTTCCAGGTGAGGACGATATGTGAGCGATCTGTCCAGTTTGACCCCAAGATAAGTGGGAACTGGACAGAAAGGTAAGGTCTTACCGATGTTACAGACCTTAAGCTCACGCTTAGCCTCTCGATTGTGGAGGTGAAAGGCCGCCGTCACCGTTTTAGTGTGGCTAAGCTTCAATCGCCAGGTCTGAAGATATTCCGAGAGTGTAATCATGTCCTGGCTTAGAGTCCTTTCCAACTCCTTCCATTCTCCAGATGTGTAAAGTATCGCCAGGTCGTCGGCATAGGCGAACTTCTTGGAGGTTATGGAGGGGATATCATATGTACAGATGTTGAAAAAGAGGGAGGCCAGGACCGATCCCTGAAGGACGCCGTTTCTCAGGCGTCGTAACCTGCTAGGCTTGCTGTCGCCAGTTGTAAGGGTGAAGCTTCTGTTGCGGATCAGCTCCATAATCATACGAACCATGTTGACTATTTTATAGTTATCAACATCCACGCACACCCACTCGATCTCCGATGTTGGTGGGGACTGGTCGATTAGGATCCACTTCAGACGCTCATGGACAAACGTAGCAAGACCATGTTTCCTGCTCAAGGAAAACCCAGCTAGATGGTAGCTCGGAATATCTAACCTTTCTACCGAGGTGCAATGGGTTTCCTGTAAGAGGATGACGAGTGCCTCACACTGTAACGCAAGATGATGCAACACGTTCATCTTGCTTGCAGTGAGGCCTTCGATGTTCAGTTGGAGAATGCTGGGCCTTTGGAACTTGTTGACGGTGCGCCGAAGATGCGCATCGCCCCGTCCTGAAAAGGACGTTAGCCACTGCCCAGCTTGAACATCGTTAGGTGTCCTGCCGTTAAGGCAGATTCGATTTCTGTCAGCCAGATTAAATAGCGTAGACAAAGTAACGCTCCGGGCTACGGGAAAGCATCTGCCATCCGGAGCAAATGAATAATGACGTCCGACTATTTCACTATCTGGTAGTAACTAGGTTATTGCATTTCCATTGATTTGCTTTTTGTGAGGTAAAGTTTCGTCACAATTTGTGACCATTTTAATTAATCAATATTATTTGATTCATCACTTTTTGTAGCAGCTGTCAGCATATTAGCTTTATCTTTGCTATCAGCTCGCAGCCTAATACTGCATAAGTTTGGGAGAGAGATTTTTAATATCGATATTGTAGCAACAGATAATAAGTTCAAAACATAAAACTTTTGACGTTTTTAAGTAGAAAATAACATGCAGAAAATGTGCTAAGCGTTTTCAAGCAACTCCACCGTCCTTGATGATGATGATTTCTTTATTTTTATCCTCCTATCACGAGAAAGCGACGGAGACGCTATGAATAGGACGAATCCAGAGTTCCAGACTGGCTTTGGAGTTGCCCTTGTTTCCGATTTTTCCGCTTGAATTTTGCTTCTGACTTTTTCGATTTGCGTTTTGTTAAATTCCTTCTAGCAGAGATAATTGCTATGAAGCATCTTATTCAAGAATGCAACAACGAGACTTGGGTGGGAGTTAAACCGTCAACCTTGCGATCATGGTCGTTGTAAAAACGACGCTCGGAATCACTCGGCTACGCTGCCGTCCTTCATCAGAACATGATGGAAAATGGAAAGCTGCGCCCAGGGCAAACTAATTCAAGTGAAAAGCAAAACTGCAGGGTACGACACAACTTGTACCCTTGCTGTTTTGCTTTTTGCTTATTAGTTTGCCGAGCGTAAACGTTTTATTTCTGATCATGCTGTAATGGAGAACTGACGATTTGTCCGAGAACATTCAGCTTATTTTCTGTATCGGCATGTTATTTTGTAAATATTGTTCAAGTCTATAATAGTTGAAGAAGTTCATGTTCATAGTCTCAAAACTTTTGAAACGAGGTAACATGCAAAGAAGAACAGAGGTGGGGGTCTGGGGGGCTCAGCCCCCCAGAAGTTGACACGGTCTTAACGTTTTAATTGATGGTGCAATGATTCATCATCCCCAATAATTTCCACAAATGTACGCCACTGAGCATTACCCACCGGCCACCGCGGAACCCTTAAAACTGCTTCAATAAGCACTTAGATTTCAAAGATATAAGAACCATTGGAGATGGGATTACTGTCAGAAGCCAGGAAATAGCAAAGCACAATCAGTATTCCCGCTTGCAACAAAATTTGCAAAAAAAAACAGTTTTTTTTGAGGCCATGTTTCTTTTAAAAAAAAAACACGTTTTTTTAAAAAAAAACAAAGGTAAAAAAAACGTTTACATCTCTACTCGTATGGCAGGTAGCCTCCAATTAAAATCATAAATGACGCAAATAGCGGCACTGAAATGACGATGACTCAGCAATAACGTTTTCTTTTTTTTTTTTTTTTTGTTCATCACTGTTACCTTGTCATTTAATTCTGCCAATTGATGATACTAGGATATGCTATACGTACTTTGCTCTGCACCACGTTGTCAGAAGAAACTGAAGACTTAACTGGCTACTTTTAGCTGCTAGATGTAAATGTCACTGCTAGGCTAGGTGGTTAAGTAATTTTGTGAATTGGTAACTAAGCAAGAATACTTAGTTTTAAAAATATTAAAATACAGTCTAGCACACGAAAGTGTTTTCAAGAAAATTATAATATACTGATGTTAAAACGGCTTTTTATCAATCTCAAAATTTTGCAAATCATTAATTTATTTTGTAATCGCACAGCAACTACTGGCATTTTTCTGCAACAGCTGCGAGTAGTTAGGCCTAAACATGTATTAACCATGGGTCCTACTAAACACCGCAAAGAACGACAAAGGACCTTAAATTGATGAACTAAACACCGCAAAGTACGATACAGGATTCTAAAACCCTAATTTAAAGTTCTTAGTCGTTCTTTGTTATGGATGATTCCAAGTCCTTTGTTGTTCTTTGCGATGTTTAGTAAATCAATTTGAGGTCCTTTGCGGTGTTTCAGTCCTTTGCGGTTTTTTTTTTTTTTCTTTCTTATTTCAAGCCACTTTATTGCAGCTTGGTATTTTTGTGGTAGTGAAGTACATGCATCATAGATATGACCTAGTTGAGCATCGAACCCGCGAAGCCAGCTTCGGAGCCCAATACACCAACCACGCGGCCAACTCCATGTGCCCTTTGCGGTGTTTAGTAGGACCGTATTAACCATTGTAGTAACTCGCCGGTTGGTGGTTAAAAACGTCGCCATCGATAAGGAGTTCTGGGATTCAATTCCCGGCCAGGTCAAATCAAACGCAGTGTCGCCAACGGCTCGCTTTCGTTGCGACTTTTTCTTCGGAGCTGTGTTGCCCAGGCTTTAACTCACCAAGATGGGCCCCGCCACTGGTTACTCGCTTCATTGTGATGCCGCGATGATAAGGAAGATTTGATTTTGCTTTAAACAATTATTATGCTTTAACAACTGTGATTGATTTTAACGCCACCATTTTTCCGAATAAAATTGGTGAAATTATTAGAGCATTATTTTGTGTTCTTTATTTGACGTTAAAAAACTTCAAAATGAAAAAATTTATTTCTGTGATGATTACGCTTTGTGCGATCATTCTTTTGAATCGATTTGAAGGCGTAGCTGCTCAAGATGACGATGGCTGTGTAACTGAAAAAGTCTTGTCCAAATTGCAAAAGACAACTTAATGTTTCCACTACGAGAAAATTCTTGTTAAAAAAACGGATTTCCCAATTGCCACATCATCTTAGAAGTGCTTTTTTTTTCTTTTCAAAATCAAATCTTCATTATATAGGCTACTCGTGGAGCTATTTCGAAGTGTGTAACGAGTGGCGGGGTCTATCTCCACGGCTTAGCACCTGGGCAACACAGCTTCAAAGAAACGTCGCATCAGCGGTGGTAAGCCACTTGCGACTTTGTTCCCGATTCGAACGCAGTCTTCCTGCACCGATAACTATTTCTTAACTACTAAGCTAACCGGCCAACATTGCCATTTTTAGAGTGTTATTCATATTGGTTATTTTTGAAACTTCAAGATGAAACATCGTATTGTTATAATTATGGCTTGTGCGTTCATTATTGGAAATGATTTTGAAGACGTAGGTGCTCAAGATGCCTATGACAATGGCAATGACAGACGCTTTGTGGAAAGGTTTGAATTTTTATTGGGAAACACTCTTTTCGCTTGATTTTACGAATAGAATTGCGATAATCGTGGTTATTGCAGTCTGAAGTTGTCCAGAGTTGCCAAACTTTTCTCAGCCCACAAAATTTAATAGAAACTGATGATAAAAAAAATCAAAGCTGCGTAAAAAAAAATCAGAGCTGTGTTGCTCAGACGCTAATCCAAAGTTGTCGACGAGCCGAAGATATTGAACCCGATTCGAACCCAATTTTTAACCCTAGAGTGCATGAAGGGGTATGTGAGACCCTTTACGGTGTTTCGTCTTGCGTAGCTCCTGCAATCTTCAATCGATGAACCCCAAATTTCCTGACTTTTATTTTTTTGGGCTGAACTTTGCGATTACCAAATCTCGAAACAAAGCAACTTCTAGAAATAAAAAAAATTGAATTTATTACATTACTGCATGACGCGGGTCTCTCAGACCCCTACGGACTTCTTATGAAAAAACTGCGACTGCTTCTGTGAAACACGTTGGATTTTCATATTTTGTCATCAAAAGGAATAGCCATTGTCACAACAATGTCCAATTGCCTTATTTGGATATTGTGAAACGCCCCACAAGAAGCAGTTTCAAATAATAAAAATAGGGCAAAAGGGACGATTGCCATAAGTGAACTTTCTCTGTTTTGTATGCAGAAAAAAAAACGGCCAAATCGGTTGAATTATCATGTTACACCAGGGCCGGCACCAAGGGGAAGCCATGGGGGCCTGCCCCCCAATCGACATACTTGCCCCCCCCCCCCCAATCAACAAGCTTACTCATTTGAAGACAGCGGCTTTTGTGCTTGATTTCAAACTTTGGCCCCCCTAATAAACGCTTGGCCCCCCTAAGTCGACTGCTCTGCCGCCAGCTCTGTATTACACTGAGGCAAAGCAGACTGAAAATGATGAGCCTGCCAGCAAAGACAACGACAACTCGTGACTGTCGATAAGGAGCTGTACCCATTAAGAGGCAGATACCCATGGTAACATTCAATATATGAGTAAAAGGCCCGCTTCATATGGTTGGAAGTTCCGAACGCTAGCTGATGCTTAATAATATTACATTTCGTGCGCATCCACATCAGCCGGGAAGGATCAGATGACTGATCGCGGGCCAAGCAGTTTAGAAAATGTGGCAATGAATGCAACAAGAAATGTCACGGAAGGCAGAAATGCTGCTACAGATGATGATTTTTTTGCACGTGGCTATCCCTTGCAAGGGTCTTGAGAAAACGCAATTCGACATTTTTAGGTACTATAAGATCGCGTATAGTCGAGATAAAGTACTTCTAGCTGTACGAAGTGATTACAATCGAGAGCTTTGTTCAAGCAAGTTAGCAAGTTTCCGTTCACCTCTGTTGATCATAATCCCAACAGAAAGACTGCTTACTGCTGCAGGGGTGTCCGTTATGCGTTAAACACTGCCAATTTCTGGTAAAAACTGCTGAACTGTGCATGAACATTTTATACAAAGCGGTCTAAGACTAAAGAGGAAAAGTACAGCCACGGTAAATCTCTAAACTGGACGTTTCGACACAGATTCAGCTGTCATCATCAGTAGTGTAAGCAAGGAAGTGCAAAACTGAAAGAAAATGGCCTACTGCCTTGCTTATTTTGCTGATGGTTGCGCCCAGCTGAACCTATGTTGTCGTACCGTGCAGTTTTAAGATTTACTGCGGCTGTGCTTTTCCTCCTTTTAAGCTGTTCCCATCCTATGTTTATTGTATTCCGGTTTTAGTATTTATGTTCACAGTGCAGTGGCCTTTATTGCTTTTCAACTTTTGCCGGAAGCGGACTCTTTGCCGGAAACGGACTTTAGCAACACTTTTTCTAATCTTTTATCATTAAAAACTAATAGAATTTAGATGGGAGCTCTTTTGGACGTATTATATCCATGAAATTTAGTCCACGAACATACTAAAAAATATAAAAAACGGAAGAGCGTCCAAACCTATTCTTCCGGACATTATATCACCATTTATGACCTCGAGGCAGGCCTACCCTTTTTGACCATCCATTTAGGTGTTGCAACGCCCTTTCACAAACAGATGTATGAAGATACTACATTCCGTGCTAAAATTACCAAGTTATCCGTATAATGTAACTAAAGTCATTCTTTAACCTAGTTTTCGGACGAGGGGTCTCACAGACCCTTTCATGCAGTAACAGACACAAAAAAAGTCATGCACTCTAGGGTTAAAGTCCAAAACGGAATCTTAATTTATCAGTCAGTCTGAACCCGATTTTAATCCAAAATCAAAAATACACCCTAAATATTAAAGAAATTTTTGTCAAAAAAGAAAACGAATTTTACCCATCCACAGTTACGCCAGTTTCGAGCAGCATAATTTATGCAGTCAGCAATTGCAAAAACCCTATCACTCAATGAAAATCTTGATTTTGTTCCGGCGTCCGGCCCGATTGAAGCCCGACAATCTTTCAAAATTCAAGGTCGAGCTCGGTCTGAACCCGACCCGAAAAGCCCGAGGACGATTGACAACTCTGCGCTAAGCTACACAGATGGGCTCCGGCACTCGTTACACGCTTCGGCGTAATACCGCGAGTATAACCCAAATTTGATTTGATATTAATACTTGTATAAGCGGCATTTGAACTTTATAGTACTAAAAAAACATAATTGTCTCGAAAACAACTGAAAATATGTGATTTCGTAGCAAAGTCGCATTTCCGGTATCGATTAAACATTTTTCTTGATCTTCAAACGCATATCAGCTTGATAAAACTGTAAATACTGTAAATTTCACGTATTTTATGTTGCAGAGAGCCATTCCGTGAGGCGGTTCTATGAAACCGGTACGAACCGGCTGAATTCCATGATTAAAAATTTATGATTCGGTAACAACAACTTCTATTCGGAATACAATAAAGATGGGACGAAAATAGCTTAAGGAGGAAAAATAAAGCCGCTGTAAATCTCAAAACTGGATGTTTCGACAACATAAATTCAGCTGTCATCATCAGCAGTGTATGCAAGGCAGTACAAAACTGTAAGAACTAGAATTTACAATTCTAACTACAAGTAATAGCATAACCCAGTCAACGGGTCAAAATAAGTAGTATAATTAAACGTCATAAACCAAAAGCTAATAAAAAGACTGACGGAGTTAAATTAACAATTAAATAAGTAAAGAGGAGCGGACTTGGAGTCATCGTTAAGCAATGGCTCATAGTTTTGAATAAAAAGTGACTCAAGAATTAATAAGCGTGCAGAATCACCAGAGCTACTAAGAATGTTCGGTTTGGCAAAGTCCACTTTATGGTCAGGATTGTCCATGAAATGCCGGCACACCTCGGATTTATCTGAACTGGAATGCTCCTTAAGTCTGTTAATAAGATTACGTCTAGTCTGTCCTATATAGCTAGAACCACAAGAACACGTTAATTTATATACAACCCCATATTTCATCAAGGTATTTTGCTTATCTTTCAGACGAAAGTTCGACGAATCTCAAAGATTCATTCACCTTCGTCAATAACATGAAAGATAAGTTTTTACACAATAAGGTAATGGTTTCCTTTGATGTAATTAGCCTTTTTACTAACATACCGGTTTATTATACTATTAATTTAATATTGGATAAATTATTCGGCAATGACACAGATTTTGTTCTTAAAGGAATAGATAAAAATAACATGAGGAAATTGTTAAAATGAACAGTTCAAGGAGGTGCCTTCTCATTCAATGGAGAACTTTTTCAGCAAACTGACGGTGTGGCTAAGGGTGGCAGTTTATCTTGTCTTATGGCTGATGTCCGTATGAACCATCTAGTGGACAAAGCTCTGTCGAGAACGCTTTCAAATCATAAGCCATCAATTATTTACCGGTATGTGGGTGATTGCTTTGCTGTTTTTGATAGCCTTGATTCCATTAAAATATTTTGTGGCAGTTTAAATGAAGTACATCCTAACATAAAGTTTACCACTGAAATTCAAAATAACAAATGTATTAATTTTTTGGATGTTTTAGTAGATAACAGTTTAACGACAGTTACAACCAGTACATTTCGCAAGCCGACCAACACTGGATTATATTCCAAATGGAGCAGCTTTGTACCACGCCGCTATAAATATAACTTGGTCAATTGTTTGCTCGATCGTGCTTACAAGATCTGTAGTTCTTATGAAAGCATTTGTTCAGAGGTGGATAATATCAAGGTTATGCTTGGTCGCAATGGCTATCCTGCTTATTTTTTAGATAGTTGTGTCAGGAGATTTTTTAATCGTAAATATGACAAGATGTTGAGTCACCTTGAAAAACGTCAAAATTGTAGAACAGTTATTGTTCGGTTGCCCTTTTTAGGTGACATGTCAATGCAACTCAAAAAAGAGCTGTCCGCCTTTGTGGAAAAGCATACATGGAACCGAGTTATTCTACGGATTATTGACACCACCTGGAACATCGGACATAACTTTCGTCTGAAAGATAAGCAAAATACCTTGATGAAATATGGGGTTGTATATAAATTAACGTGTTCTTGTGGTTCTAGCTATATAGGACAGACTAGACGTAATCTTATTAACAGACTTAAGGAGCATTCCAGTTCGGATAAATCCGAGGTGTGCTGACATTTAATGGACAATCCTGACCATAAAGTGGACTTTGCCAAACCGAACATTCTTAGTAGCTCTGGTGATTCTGCACGCTTATTAATTCTTGAGTCACTTTTTATTCAAAACTATGAGCCATTGCTTAACGTTGACTCCAAGTCCGCTCCTCTTTACTTATTTAATTGTTAATTTAACTCCGTCAGTCTTTTTATTAGCTTTTGGTTTATGACGTTTAATTATACTACTTATTTTGACCCGTTGACTGGGTTATGCTATTACTTGTAGTTAGAATTGTAAATTCTAGTTCTTACAGTTTTGTACTGCCTTGCATACACTGCTGATGATGACAGCTGAATTTATGTTGTCGAAACGTCCAGTTTTGAAATGAACTTCTATTCGTTAACGTTAATGATGTAATTACCAATTTTAAAGTCATTGGTTTGACCCGACTCGGAATCAAATTCGAGTTTACAGCTCCAGAGACAGACGCTTTTTCCTATCGGCCATCTGTGCTGTTAATTTTGGGTTCAGTAAGTGTTATAAAAAGATGTGAATTCTACGTATAAGACTGTTATATTGCATAGAAGTTTACGGTATCGGGTATGCGTTTGGTCGATCTGGTAACTTGGGTAAAGTGACGAAACGTTAAGTTCAAATCAAACCTTCATTATGCTTGAGGTATTATGTCGACTGTGTATTGTGCGGTATTATGCCGATCATACTAGTGGCGGGCCCATTTACGTGGCATAACGTCTAGATTGCGGCTCCGAAGAACGGCGGCATTGTCTAATTTGATCGGCCCGGTAATTGAACCCAAGACCTTGTGCACCGATAATAGCGAGGTCTATAGTCACTACGCAACCAGCCGGGTAAAACTTTCAGTTAAGCTTATACTTAATTATTATATATTGAAAGTGTAAATTTCACTTTATATATTGCAAAGAAGTAACCATTCAAGGTCGAGGTGGTCATTTGGGTAAATTGACAAACCGGTGAGTTTCGCTACTCAATTATTTTAGGTAGGTTATAAAACACGCTGTAAAGAATCAAAAAAATCGTTTTCAAATCTTCACTCTTTTGAGCGATTGCCCACATGTATTAATCCGAAAAAATATCGGTTAGTTAAGCCTACTTAATTACATATTTAGACTTTAACCAATCAAAATTCATCGACGATATTCAAAAATTGCCTACTTCAACACTAAATTTTCAAGTAGGGCAACTGGTGCAATGCAACAACAACAACCACAACAATTCTTTATTGACCAAGTGGATATCAATTCAATGCAAACGGTAAAAATAAATACGGCCACTTGGCAAGGAGACAGCGAAAAGACTAAAGAGTCACCACGTTAGCTGCCACCTCACAAGCACTTAATACAAAACACATAATTATGCAAACGAACATTCACAATACCATAAATACAAAAACTGACCACACTTACAGCTTAGCAGTATGATAAATTCTTAGCACACTACTATGTATCCTCTGGAAATGAATTTGACCTATTAATTTACTTGCAGTACAGAAAGCAAACCCAAGCATTAATGATTCTTGTTAAAATATCATAGAATTTGGAAGCGTCTATATTGCCGTCAACGGCAAATGAATTACTATTCAGAGAAATACCTGTCAGCTAAAACTTTCCCCCAAATTAAATTTTCCCGAATTACATTAAATAACCGAGGTTATTTTCAAATTGTGTTGAACTGAAAATTCAGCAGCAATTGAGGGAAACTGCGGAGTGAGCTTGCACTCTTGGAGTCAGCAGCCACCTGGTATTTATCTGCAGTGCGATCGACTCCAGCCGTGAATCGAACCCCGCACGCAGGATCTGTATAACCTATGCTCGGCACCGCTAGGCCGTGATGAAGATGGAGATTAAACATGACAATCAGCGAATCAAACTCCTTTGCACAAATTTCAATGTAGTCCTGCATAGTAATAACCTTATAGGTGTGCATGCGGCATTTAAGCTTGATATAACCAAAGGACATTTTTGTTCCAAAACAATTGAAAATATGTCATTTCGAGACAAAGTCGTATTTTCGGCAACCTTAACGTGCTTTTTTCGACGTCTGAAATCACGTCAAAGTAGTATTTTTATTTAGTGCAATTGCAAAACTTTATGGCGGATAATAGAGTCGTGTGCGGTCTGTGCGCGCAGTCACATCGTGTTCAAGCTATATGAGTAATAGAGAGAGTTGTAGTTTTTAACCTTTTAATTAAAAGGAAAATTCCTGAATGGTGTTGCGGTATGTGATGCGCGTCACACCATGGGCGTGCGCAAAATGAACTGCAATTTCTCATATCAAATTTCAAAAACTTACTTCTATATTCAGTAGGCAGACGCATAGCCAACTACTGTACGATCGACAATAATTGCCTTGTCTACATGTGCGAAGGCCTACGGGCTTTTTGCTTCATAATAAATTTTGTTGTCATGATTGAAACAAATGATTATGACATCTAAAATTTAACTGTGATGCAAAAAGCCCGAGGACCTTTGGAAGCACTTAACTGGGCATGCTCACAGGATAAATCTGCCCCTTTCTGACAAAAGGAAGTGAGTGAAAAATACGACTTTTGAGATACTGTAATTGACGAAACGCGTTTGTGTCTACATACCGAGACATAGTTGCAGTGGAAGGATGAAATTTTCAGAAAAATTGGCTTAAATTCACACTTAAACCGTAACCTTTGTCATATTTTAAAATAGTAACAATAAAGTATTTTAAATGGGCACATGGAGTTGGCCGAGTGGTTGGTGCATTGGGCTCCGAAGCTGGCTTCGCAGGTTCGATGCTCAACTAGGTCATCTCCATGATGCATGTACTTCACTACCTCAAAAATCCTCAGCTGCAATTAAGTGGCTTGAAAAATAAAAAAAAAAAATAAAAAAATAAAAAAATAAAAAGTATTTTAAATGGAATAATTAGCAGCGATACTTTTCTTAGTAAGAAAAAAAGTCATCTAATATCAAAAAAACTTTTTTGACGAAAAGAAGTAACACACACTGCTCATATCTGTCAGTGTAAACTCTGAAGCCGTTTTGATGGTACGTTATGCTGGATTATCATCATCGTCAATTCGGTTTTAATTTGGTTTTTTCCTCGTTACCGAAGGTGGCCGAATACACCTCATCCCCTCCGCGATCGCTCTCACTCCTTCCCTCCATCTCGTTCAATCTGCAGCTTCTTCGATCTTCCAACCCGACTCTCTTCACACTCTCTTCCACCTGCCTCTTCCATGTCATTTTTGGCCGTCTTCGCTTGGACTGTCCATTCACTTCCATCATCATTGCCTTCTTAAGTATATTTTCATCTTCTCTTCTAAGCACATGTCCATACCATTTTACTCCATTCGCCTTTGCCATTCTTTAACGACCTGAGTGAGTATCAAGATCCTTGTCGTCTAACGGTTGATACAGAACACGTAGAATATTGGTCTTTTACGGTTTCTATTAATAATTATAAACAGTTAAATTAAGCTATTTCAATAATTCACAACGCTAGACGCCAACAGTCACGATAAAGCACAAATTACAACAACATATAAGCAAGAGCTCGATTCAGAATCGTTATAACCTACAACAAACTAGTCCAAAGCAGCGCAACCAGTATAACATGAACACATTCGAATATTAAGGCAGAAATTGATCTTGACATCCATTGCACACATAACGCATTATCTAAATTATTTAAAATCACCGACAAGTTCCGAGACAAAGATCGACAGCAAAACGATGTAAAGAAACCTTGATGTTGATTATTGATAACAGTTAATCGAGCAACAGCTTAGGAGCAAGGGCTCTTAGGAGCAAGAACAGTTAATCGAGCAACAGCTGAGTAGATCAAACAATAACCTTCCTCTGGTATTTGATTCGTAACAATTTTTCAGTTACATAAAGAATACATTACGATACTGACCTCCTTGCTTTACTGTGTAAGCTCGATCTCGTAGGTCATTTTTACTCAAGCAAGTGAAGCAAGCTAAGTTGCTGCCCGAGAGCGCTTTGTTGTGCGTTGCTAAATTACATGTCAGCACGCAGTCTTTCGCAATCGTGCAACGAAATACAAACAGACTATGCCTACCACATCAAACGCGAACCCCGATATTGATTCTCAGACAGGCATCGAATCATTGACAAAGCTACACATTCTATCTTACGTTTTCTTCAAACCCAACATTTCCATCAGCTCCTCCGTATTCTTTCTATCCACTAATTTTACTCCACACATTGACCTCACCATGACTCTTTCAGTTCTTCTCAAAATTGCCATTTCACTTTCCCTCAAACACCATGTTTCACTTCCATACAACATTGCCGATCTTACACAACTTTGATAAACCATCCCTTTTATTTTCAAAGAAAACCTTCTTGCACGTAACAACTCCCCGCATTCTCTAAATTTCATCCATCCTATCTTTACTCTTGAGGTCACGACGGTTTCACACCCACCACTAGCATTCAGCCTGTCTCTTAAATAACAAAATCCCTTCACAGTCTCCACTTCATCGCATAACCTTATTCGGAAAAGAGAACATTATTCGGAAGTTGTGGGTTCGAACCCAAATACGGCAGTCTGACCTTTTTCTCCATGTTGACGTTATAGTGACATGAAAATACATATGATAACGAAAACATCAAAGTTTAGCATGAAAGAAATGTATTGACAGGTTGAAAGATAATCACGTACCATCATTTTTGCGTTTATGCAAAAACGATTATCGTATTAATCCACTTAATTTTATTATTAGGACCATCGTTTGAACATTACTCTATTATAAATACCTGTAAAAATGATTTATCGTTCTTATGTTACAATAATACAAAAAACTAGGCCTACAATAGCCTACAACAAGATCAAATCAATACTACTGTAGGTGACATCACAAAAGTCAACATCTGTTTGTCCAATCGATACAAAAAAAGTTTTAGGAAATTATTTTTCCAGCATGTTGTCCAAGTCTTCTATTAGAGTCAAGGATTTGTAACAATGGAATCTACTTGATTTCATTAAGGGCCAAGCTTTTTGACGATGTCTTCCACTTTTGCTTTATTAACTCCTCGTGGGCTTGTTCGTGAAGGAACTGCATTAAGTGTCAACAATTATTGCTGTTGCCAGTGCCGAAACTAGCGCCCACCGAACCCCCCAACCGGGGCGAGGCCGTACAAAAAGGAGGCCCGGTAAATAGTCAATATGTATATAGTACTATTTACTCAACGTATGATAAAGGTGCCTTAAATAGGCCTATTCTAAGATTCAATATATTTTTTGTCTTAAATCGCGCGATGTGAAGCCCCCATACTACATTTATGCTTTTGACCAAGGGGGGCCCTGCAAATTTTTCGAAAAACAGCAGTCGCAAAACAAGCAAACAAACGTTTAGTAGCATACCAAGGGCCCTTGTCTCTTCATCCTCAAGTGAAAGGTGCAAAAATAAGCTTTAAAAACGTTTTTTCTTCGCATATACGGTATAGGTAGCGAAATGTTAGAGTAGGGTTTGCTTGCAGCATTATTTTAGTGGGTTTGGAAGGGATTCACCAAAAACAGACTATTAAACCTTGTTAAAACTGATGAATTTTGAAGGCTCAAAACGCACCATAAGCCTCCAACATAAGGTCAAAATCCGAAAAGTTTACTGGGGGGAGCATGCCCCCAGACCCTCCTAGCTTGGCATTGTCCCTTCGGGTCTCGCTCTTTTGTATCACCATCCAATAAAAAAATTTTAGGGGGCCCCAAAGGATGATTTCGGGGGGGGGGGGGGGGCGCATTGCCTAGTTTCGGTCCTGGCTGTCGCTAATTGCTTTTTTGAAAACATTGCCTCTTTGTACTCCTCAACACCATGACTTTCTGTAGGCTTGACATATAAGCTTGACACAACGACATGATTTATAGGCTAAACTGTGTGATTTTATGTTAAGTCTCATTTTAATAACCTATTATCTGATCATGCTATGCGCATCAACTGTGACAGTAACATACAGTTTTACAAGTACATTAGCGTTGAACTTACAGTATGGCTTAGACCAGGGTTGGGCAAACTTTTCACACGAAAGGCCACATTTGAAAAAATTTTGAAGCGGAGGGCCGCACTGATTAGAAGAACAAAAGAATAAAAGTTAACACGTCCTCAGATGTCTTATTTTCAACTAAAAATCAGCGATGAGCAAAAAAATGTCTTTGGCTTGATTCACGGTAGAAGTTTAAATTTCTGTAATTACCAACGGGCCGCATAAAATAGTCTCGCGGGCAGCATGCGGCCCGCCGGCCGTAGTTTGCCCAGCTCTGGCCTAGACTACTATAGACTATCTTGCTAAAAAAGCTATTTTCCCTAATGTCATGCTTGAGTCTCAAACCAACTAAAATTTTAATGGTCTTTGGCTCTTTGCATTAGCTATCAGCTAAAATTGCCTACTATTACACCATCCTGGGCGCTCCCTAATTTGTTCTTTATAATTAAAACAAGGGTAACCGAAGTTAGCCTACCAAAGTGGTCATTGGGCAGTCCACACTCTGATTTTTTAATTATTTGGGAACCCTTCTCATTATTCCATAATTCCAGCGAAAAGTGCGCAATGATCTTTCTCGGAAGTTTTTCTCACGATTTACCCGAATATTTAAAAGCGTTTTCCGTCATTCTGGTTTAATTCTCTTGGTTCCGATTTAAATCTCAATTTGTTATTATCGATGATGACGAAACAATGGATCCAATTTCGATGACAATCACAAATCCAAATTACCGGATGGACATCATTTCGCTTACGTTGGCAACTGGTGTATTTAAGAAATTTTTCCTTCATCTCTATGAAACCTACTGTTTCCACTTTAAACTTTTTGAAGGAACAACGAATGCGGTTCGCTGGAAACGGTGAGCTGCATTACTTGTTATTCTCAATCTTTTACTTTTTCTCAAATCCCTTCACTTCGGTGCCATTTTTGCACCATTTTCCAGCTATATTCACCTGATGAGCTCAAAATGAGAGCGAAACCGGTCGTGGATTGCTACTGCATCCCCTGCATTGCTATTTTTTGCGATGCTTTCTTGTCATCTACCCTCTTCTAATCTTTAAGTCTTATATCCCGTTACTTTCGAAACTGCGTTGCTTCATGCACTGACTGTAACTCTAATTGTGCATCGTGGGAAGGCAAGATATTCTCGTTTCGAGGATTTAAGTGACGTATCATTATCACGGAATCGATGCAGAAGAGTCTATCTTGACCAATAGCCTACCAAACTTGGGAACCTGGGCGCTCCCTAATTTGTTCTTTACTATTACACCAGCAACCTGTCAGAAAAACTATCATAGGCCATAGGTTTACATAACTGGGTGACTGAAAACCAAAAATCAAATACAAGCTGGTTGCTTCTTTTTGCCAGAAACAACTTTTCCATGTCTTGCTTCTTTTCTAGCAATTTCATCTCAGAAACTACAAACGGTGGAGTTACAGTAACTTTTTTTAGTCGGAAAGTTAAATGAATATTTAAACAATCTAATTTCTTACAAAAATTAATTTCGCCAATTTGGCGCTCACTTTCTTTTGTCAGAAAGAAGCAGAAATATAGCCTAAATTAATAAGTTCACTAATGAATTTTCTTGAAATTTTTTCCACATCCTCAATTAAATCTTTGTCGAATAATGTTACTTTTTAACCCGAATTAAACCGAAGAAAGAAATTGGCTGATTCAACCCCTCGCATAACCAGCTAAGAATTGTCTCTATTCTTATACGTTGACTCTTTACTTCATCCTATTGTGATACGAGAGAAACTTTTCTCCTTGTGATTTTTGTGCAAAAAAAAAGATTCTCAAAAAGAACGTAAAAACTCACCTCAAAAAGATGCAAAGGTCTACCTAAAGCAGTTTTTTAATTGCTGTTAACAACTGGGGCGCTTTGAGTTTTTGCTGCTACAAAGGGCATATGCAGGAAAAATTCTACGAGGACCTATTATGTTTTGGCGGTGGAAGTCTATTGGCCTAACTATAGGCAGGTGCCTGAGTAAAAAGCATTTAGCGAAGGCAAAAGCTTATTTTGTTGATGAAGTATATGTTGATAAAGGCAAACGTCAATTTTCAAGCGGGACAATGTCTCCTCCCAACGCCCATGGCTGCTTTCAGCTTATATCTCTACGTAAAGAAAAACTCAATTTAATTACCACATAATTTTTAATTTCCGAAACGCTTCTCTTCGAGGCAGTGGCGTAAATCCATCAAAATGTTTGGGGGGGAGAATAAGATTACACGACTACAGAGTTTTCAACTCACATGAAGTCTGGGGGGCTTCGCCCGTTTGTTTTACTTCTGAGGTTTTGTCAATCTCATCATTTTTGCATAGCCTTTTCAAACTACGTGGGCACGTGGCAGGATTCACTCCTATAAAATCCATCGTTCAAAATGAACGAGTCTTGGTTGGCTTTATAGCGGCATTTATTATAACTTGACTCGCTTGTCATCATGAATCACGAGTTCACAAAACTTTTACTCACTCATAGGTCGTAGGTTACGGTTAGTAAAAGGTTGAATAACGAATTTGCTGGGCGATAGAAACTAAACAAAAATAAAATTACGACAATAGTCAAACATACAATTTTTAATACTGTCATATTTGTTATCCTCCTGTCACGAGGCAGCGTTAGGCGCTAAACATGGGACAAATGTCCAGTCTCGTGTCAGTAAGTCTGAGTCAGTCTACCACAGAACCAAGTGGACCTGCAATTATAGAAAACTGCTATTCTTGCAAATATAGGAATCCCGCAGTCATTTAGTGACCGGATTCCGTAGTCATTTTACAGCAATACACCAAAGTCAAATACACTTCATGCCGGGCTTTTTTGTAACCTTGTACTCCTACGCTGTACTGTTGTAGTGCTGGTACTGTTTTACTTCTATTTTCACCCCATCTCAAAATTGCGAATACTGACAATTCAATTTGAACAATTAAACTACAGTATATTGCTCATTGCTTACTGCACAGATAGTACAGACAACAGCAGGGCTATTACAGGCTATCCAATTTTCCGAAAGCCATCACAAACTTAATAATAAAGACAATGACATCACACTATATCGCTTTGGCTCGTAACAAGACGTCTTATATATCCATAGTATGTCTTGATGCGAAAAAGAAGTAAATCGAACTGTATAGTTACCGTAACGAAAACCGAAACAAAAGACGTGGTGTTTGTCTTCTTTCCGTTATTGGCTTCACCCTACGTATTGGCAAATCGCTTTGAAGATTGAATATGATCCTTTCAGGAATATTGGGGGGGGATAATTGCCTTAGCATCCCCCCTCCAAAATTACTGGTAAGGATGCATCCCCCCCATCTCCCCTCCGGGATTTACGCGTTTGCTTCGAGGTCCTCTGGAAGGGAAAAGAATGATGAAAAGGTGAAAAATCGAACACAAATTCATTCAAATCAATGCAATAAAGTAGAGCATGTGATGTGCATCGAACGATGTGCGTGCGGAAAATGAACTGCAATTTTTCATATCAAATTTCAAAAACTAATTTCCACCTACTATGATCGACAATTTTTTTCTGTCCACAGTGCACGTCCAGTTTAGGTGCTTCCAAAAGTCCATGGGCTTTCTGCATCATAATCAACGTAATCTATTGGTTATTTGCGAGCCTATTGGGGGTCTATTGGCCTAACAATACAGTACAGACACCTCAGCAAAAAACATTTTAGCTGCGCCCAAGGCTGCTTGTAAATCTCTGCGTAACGAAATGACTCAATTTAATTTACACAGTCATAATTTTATACTTTGAAAATGCGCGTTCTCATGGTCACGGTCTTCCGCAAGGTAAAAGAATGATAAAAAGGTAAAAAGACCAAAATCAATTTAGTCGAATCAATGCAATACAGTAAATACAAAAAGAGAAAATCAAAAACTTTGTATCTTAGATTTACTACACATTTCAAAGATTAATTCTTTGAAAACCAATCAATTTTCAAAGTTTATCCACCCAAGAAAATTTAATCTTTGTGGTACGTAGTTAGATACATTACAATCCTCTCAAATCCCCTCCATTTACGATAAAATAGAAATAATTAAATAGTGTTGCGCAGTTTGATCTTCTCCTGATATAAATAGCGTCTTTCCCTTTCTATAGTGAAAATTAAGAGCTAGTTCTCTTTCCCTATAAGCTCTTCATTATGGCTTCCCGAAAAGGGAAGCCATATTGCTTTTACTTGGCCATTTCTGCACTTTTTGACACTTCCAGCAGCTGTAGCTGCTAAACTACAGACCGTTCCAATTCAAAAGTGACCTGGAGTTCAAATGTGTGTCCCACTTAGGTCTACACCTTGGTTGCCCTAACTTTCCCCGACAGCCCCCCACTTTCTAGAAAAAAAATATTTTGTTTCCGAAAAATTCTTTTTTTTTTCAACACCAAATTTTGTGCAGCTTAAAGCTTTTGAACCGCTGATGCTAGAGACTTGAAAGTTTCAGGGATGGTCGATCTTGATGAGAACTTGTGCCTAACAACTTTTGGGGGTAGCGGTCATCAGGTTAAAGGTCAAAGGTCAAAAAACCAAATTTACCAACACCTAAAAACTTTTGAATGACATTAGGTAGGACCTTCAAATTTTCACAATAGCCTATATGCATATTAATATGAAGAACAAAACTATGCACAACAAATATCTTTTTGTGACGTCACTTAGGGTCAAAGGTCAAATGAACGAATCTCAACAGATTTTTGTGCAGCCTAAGGCTTTTGAACCGCTGATGCTAGAGACTTGAAATGTTCAGAAATGATAGACCTCCGTGAGAATTTGTGCCTAACAACTTTTGGGAGGTGGCGGTCAACAGGTTAAAAGTCAAACGTCGATCAAGTAAAATGATGAGAAATCTAATGAAACGCTAATAACTTGTGCATGGCAACTGGTAGGACCTTCAAGTTTGCGACACAGATGCATCTCAACGAGGGTACAAAAAGAGCAACAATGATTGGTTTTGCCTGACGTCACTTGGGGTCAAAGGTCAAATAAGGAAACATGTTGTTTGGCGTATAATGGGTCCCAACCCTCGTTACACGCTTAGGCGTATTACGGAGGGTGTAATTAAATTTTGATTTTTTTTTTTTTTAGTTTTTAACTGAATGTTTGATTGTTAACAACACAACCAGCAAATAAACGTATTCCTCTGCTTTTTTGGCCTCAAACTCGCAAAACAACATGAGATATATACAGAAGCTCTGATTTATAGCAATCGCACAGAAGGCATCTCATAGTTCAGATCAATGTCAACTCGTTGCAAAGTTCTCTTAGTCAAAGAAGATTGTGGCATGAAATAGCTGCGAGGCCCCCGGTCCGGGGCTTGGCCACACTAAAAACGTCGTTAAAACGAAAACGTCCTCTGAAAAAAGGCCTGCTGCTAACATCGACGAAGAACTTTGCAAGGCCCCAAATTCTTGACACGGCCCTGGTTCACGCACCTTGAAAATTTACTTAAGTGCGATATGCACTCCAGATTACTCTGAGCTCCTCTGATGAGACCTAGCAAGGTCAAAACAGAGGCTTTCAAGAGATGGAGCATATCTGCAATTATCCTTTGGAAGCCACACCTTCTTGTAGACCAATGGAATGTTGAAGGCAAAAGGGTTGCAAGTGAAACAAAAAAAATGAAAAATTCATATGTTTCGCCTGTAAAAGCTTTTGGACTTACTTCGATTGCTTAAAATGACTTCCTTTATTTAATTGAGAGCAAAGTTTTGCCTCACGAATTTACCAAACAGCATATGCACTGCATTTAGCGTAGGCTACGCACAATAGACCAAAACTAGACGTGTACAGTCATTACCAAAAGTTTAGAGCCACCCAGGCAAAAAACACATTTTTGCTTGTTTTTCTCAAATGCGTTCTCAAATCACTTCTTGCTTTCGTTAGCTTTTTTTTTTTTTGCTTAATGTTGCATGACTCTTAATTTGGCCCCAAAAAGTGGGCTGATTAACCTAGCTCTTGTTTCAGGGTGATTTAAAGAAGAGGTTAGAGAGAATTATAGCTATCATTCAAAGAGATATATTGTGGGTAAAAAATAATTCTTGAGGATTGCTCAGCCGTCAAAAATTGTTATGCCGCATTCCAGGGTTGGCGAGTCGTAGTAAAATCGATACGACTCCGACTCTGACTCTCAGATATTTTTTTAGTTCGACTCCAACTCCGATTCCGTTTTTTTTTTTTCTGTTGGACTCCGACTCTCGACTCTGGCAAGCATAATTTTTCGACTCCGACTCTGATTCCGATTCCCTAGAAAAACCTCGACTCCCACGACTCCGACTACCTACTCCGACTCGCCAACCCTGCCTCTTCACACTTGATGCGAAAACGGCAGTAACGGAAAAACAGTCGCGGAAAACGGAAGCGGAAAGGCAGATAAATTTTTTTGTGCGCTGAGTAATGTTCAAGGATGCTTTTTACCCGTAATACCTCTCTGAATGATAGTAATAATTCTCTCTAATCTTTTCTTTAAATCACCTTGAAACAAGAACTAGGTTAGTTAGCCCACCTTTTGGGTCAAATTAAGAGTCATGCACAGTGACGTAAAAAAGCATTTTTTTTGCACTTGTTTTTTTTTGACCTCGTTTTTTTTTTTACATTCATTCTTTCTTGAAAATTTTAAACAAGTTTATTTTTAATATAAAGCTTGGCAAGCAGCATCAAATCGCGTTAACACATAGCACATGACTGTAGGTAGTATAGTAATATTGCTTCATTGCAGTTTGTAAGTTAGAGTAGTGTGTATCTACTGTAGCTTAAAGCTTACCATCTGGACCTATTTTGCTCTGTTCTGCCGTGCTAAATTTTGAGTTCCTTCAAAATATAGCCCTAATGCAACGTTGTGCTATTGAATGTCAAATCAGGTTAAATTAGGTTTTAAGCCTTCATTTAGTCTATTCAGCTTGCTTGCGCTTTGGGCTATAGAAGAGTTAGAGTCGAAAAAAAAAATAGATGCAAACTAGGCCGGAGCCTATCTTCTCTGAAACAGCCGAAAAAACTACAGTTACTCATTAGATGAACGGCGAAATATGGTGCATTAATGTGTACCATCGGCCTTTGCTTCTGAGTTGTAATATATTGGCCAACCAGTATTTATTTTAACCAAGTTATAATTTAACATTGGTACCGTAGTCTTTGTTTTAACACTTATTTAATTTGTTTGGCTGATACTGTATTGGCTCTGGAGTAACTTATGATCCATAATGCAAGCTCCAATTACCAGGATTCAGAGGCCTATCCAGGGGGGCCGCCCCCCGCAGAAAAATGCCCAAAGTAAAGGTGATATTCGTATAAAGAGCAATCTGCGAGCGTGATAATTTTTTTTTTGCTCTTCAAATTGCGCCCCCTCCCCCATTTCAAATTCCTGCGCACGCCCCTGTGTATACCAACCAATTTCATGCGGTACCGCGTTAATAAGCTATCCCAGTTTCTTTTGTTCACTGCTCATAGAAAGACAGCAGATAACCTATCCACAATTCTGTACTTTTTTAATCTATCTATAACGATTACTCCTTTAAACTTCTTATTCTTTGCATAGTGAAATTAAAACTGGCAACACCTTCCTGGTAATCGGTAACAACAAGCACGCAATCCATGATGGATTTATGAGGTGGAAAGATCGCTCCTTGCGTTTCCTATTAGATCCATCATTACAAGAACTCTCAACAATAAACAGTATGACGACCAATACTCATATTTGGGATCGGATTCGAATTTGTTTTGCTTTTTTGCAAAAAAACACGTTTTCTTTAAAAAAAAACGAAGGCAAAGAAAACACAACAATTTACATCACTAGTCATGCAACATTAAGTGCATAAAAAAAAAAAACTAACAAAAGCAAGAAGTGAATTAAGAACGCATTTGAGAAAAACAAGCAAAAATGTGTTTTTGCGTGGATGTTTCTAAACTTTTTGTAATAACTGTAGTGCTGAAAAATTTTGATAACGAATAAACCAAGAAATAAATGACTAACTGAGAGCATTTTCGAACGAATGGGAACAGAAAATTCAAACAGTATTTGAAGTAGACCTCGAAGTGATCTTGCGCTCTTCAAATCAGCAGCTATTCAAAATAAAGGCCAAGCGGGATCGGCTCCAGCCGTAAACCGTTATTGCACTCCATGCCGCTAGTCCATGACGCTGACAATAACTGCGTGGTTTTTAAAATATTTAAATGAAATTGTTTCTTAGAATTTTTTCATTCAGCTTAAGTTTCTTTTCCTCATCTTGAGCCACCAGCGTGCGACAATTAATCTTTCGACTTGCAAAAAAAGCGTTCATCTCAAAGTCAATGAAGAACTTGTTGTAAAACACATGTAGGGTTTACACCAGAGCCGCATTAGGGAGAGGCTACAGCCTCGGGGCCCCGGGTCCGGTGCGTGGCCACACTAAAAACGTCGTTAAATCGAAAACGTCCTCTAAAAAATAACTGCTGCTGACGTCTAAATCAGGTCTGTAAAGAAGTATGAGTCTGACGAAATATCAGCAAGGGACTCCAAATTCTTGACACGGCCCTGGTTCACACACCTTGAAATTTTACTTGCGATCCCTGGGTACACCCCTTCCGCACCGGGTACGAACAACTGTTTGATAGGATTTTTAAAAAAATGTAATCTTTCTTAGCTTCTTATAAATTTACAGTTAGTTGTCAGCTGTTGCACGATCCTTTAAGTCACAGTGTTGCTCCGGATGCAGATGGATTTCACTTTAAGATGCGATCTATACGTGTCAATTTTTTGTTATACGGCGAGAGGTGGTATAGATGGCGCTGGTAAACGTATAGAAACATTTTGTAGCTTTTATTCATCGTTATTATTTTAATTGCACGAATCACGAAAAATGAGTAGCGTAGACCTACAATAAAACTATGCAGTTGAATGTGATTGCTTAAAAGCCGATAAACAAATATGAAAAGCAAATTAAGCAACTCATTTTTTGATATTTCTGATCAAAACCGGCCGGTTGGCAAGTGGTAAAGCGCATCGCAGGAGGAATTGGGTTCGATTCCCGGGCCGGGTTAATCGCACCCCGTCGCCAACGGCTCGCCACCGCTGCGACGCTTTTACTGCCGAGGCGCTATGACCGCGGAGATGGGCCCAGTCATTCTTTACACTCTTCGACATACTGCTACGAGTACCGGTATAATGAAGATTTCGATTTTGATTTGATGCAACAAAACCCAGTCGAAGACCGGGTAAAATATTTAAGCATTACGCTTTTTTTTCGTTTTGTGGGAAAAATACAGCAATAATTCAATAACTAAGAATCAAAATATATATATTATGATAGCCTATCCTGTAACATATAATAACAAAACAGAAAAAAGATTGTTTTAAAACAGTCTAATTTTGAAAACCATACTAAGTAAAGATCTTGTTGAAGAATTGAACCTTGTTGTAGACCGCATTCAAATTCCCTGTTGTAGACCGCAATCAAATGTTTAAGGCAAAAGGGTTGCAAGTAAAAAAAAAGGTGAAAATCCCGTATGTTTTGCCCGCAAAAGCTTTTAAAGTAATTACTTCTGTTGCTTAAAATGATTTTTTTTTACCTGAGAGCCAATTAAGTTTTGCCTCACAAATTTGCCAAACAGCATAATTATGCACTGCGCTTAATGTAGGCTACGTAGTCACATCAGACAAAAACCAAACGTGTGTTGCTGAAATTTATTGACGACGAATAAAACAAGAAATAAATGACTAACTGAGCGTATTTTCAAACTAATAGGAACAAAAAATTCAAACAGTAGTTGAGGGAGACTGGGGCGGATCCAGGGGGGATGTGGTGGATGCATCCCCTCCACCAGCCATTTTCAACAATGCTTTGGATGAATAAAACTTTTTCATAATTTCAAATCTCTTCGTAACAATATGCCTTAGTCGCCTGAAGCACGCATAATCGAAACTGTGCGAACAAAATGCATGATATTTGGTGAAGCACTCAAACTTAGGGGTTAAAATTATGACAAAATTTCCATAAAACTTGTTCAAAAAGCACAAAAATGACCATTTCAGAATGCAAATTTTCAAAATTTTTTCGGGGGAGCATGCTCTGGACCCCCTTAGAGTCATTTTTGGTACTTAAGTTGCTTAAAATTGACTCTGCCGAAAAAAACACGCTTGAAAAAGTGACGAAATTTGGTGCCCCCTCACTGAAAAAATTTCTGAATACGTCCCTGACATAAAACATTTTCAAAAGGCTTATTTGCGTCCGTTTCCGGGTCTAAACGTCTTTGCATTTAGTTAACATTGAACCTAATTCAAAATTTCATCCTCCTCACCAAAACTTTCCGAATCCGCTCCTGGAGGGAGACCCCAAAGTGAGCTTGAGCTCTTCAAATCAGCAACCACCCAGTTACAGGTCACGTGCGATCGGCTCCAGCCGTAAACCGAATCCGTCACGTAACTGCACTCGATGCCGCTAGTCCATGACGCTGACAATAACCGCGTGGTTGTTATAATATATAAATAAGTTGTTACCTCGAATTTTTTTATTCGACCTAAGTTTTTTCCTCACCTGGTGCCACCAACGCGCGACAATTAGTCTTTCCATATGCGAAAAAGCGTTCATCTCAAAGTCAATGAAGAACTTGTTGTAAAACACATGTAGGGTTCATACCAGAGCTGTATTAGGGGGAGAATATAGCCCCGGGGTCCCTTGGTCTGGGGCGTGGCCACACTAAAAACGTCGTTAAATCGGAAACGTACCCTCCAAAAAAACTGCTGCTGACGTCTAAATCAGGTCTGCAAAGAAGCATGAATCAGACGAAAAACTAGTAAGGAGCCCCAAATTCTTGACATGGCCTGGTTCACCCCCAATTTTTTGATACGTCCTGGTTCACCCCCAAATTCTTGACACGGCCCTGGTTCACACACCTTGAAATTTTACTTGCGATCCCTGGGTACACCCCTTCCACACCGGGTACGAACAACTGTTTGATAGGATTTTTAAAAAAATGTAATCTTTCTTAGCTTCTTATAAATTTACAGTTAGTTGTCAGCTGTTGCACGATCCTTTAAGTCACAGTGTTGCTCCGGATGCAGATGGATTTCACTTTAAGATGCGATCTATACGTGTCAATTTTTTGTTATACGGCGAGAGGTGGTATAGATGGCGCTGGTAAACGTATAGAAACATTTTGTAGCTTTTATTCATCGTTATTATTTTAATTGCACGAATCACGAAAAATGAGTAGCGTAGACCTACAATAAAACTATGCAGTTGAATGTGATTGCTTAAAAGCCGATAAACAAATATGAAAAGCAAATTAAGCAACTCATTTTTTGATATTTCTGATCAAAACCGGCCGGTTGGCAAGTGGTAAAGCGCATCGCAGGAGGAATTGGGTTCGATTCCCGGGCCGGGTTAATCGCACCCCGTCGCCAACGGCTCGCCACCGCTGCGACGCTTTTACTGCCGAGGCGCTATGACCGCGGAGATGGGCCCAGTCATTCTTTACACTCTTCGACATACTGCTACGAGTACCGGTATAATGAAGATTTCGATTTTGATTTGATGCAACAAAACCCAGTCGAAGACCGGGTAAAATATTTAAGCATTACGCTTTTTTTTCGTTTTGTGGGAAAAATACAGCAATAATTCAATAACTAAAAATCAAAATATATAAATATGGATATCCTATAACATGTAATAACAAAACAGAAAAAAGATTGTTTTAAAACAGTCTAATTTTGAGGCCCGTAATAAGCAAAGACAACACGCAAAACCGAAAGCCGGAACAATATAAATTAAAAAAAACTGCATTTTTTCATTTAAGACCTGGATTTAATTTATAACCAAATTTCCAACACTACCAGGATAATGACTTCGAGCTTTTATCTATCAACTAATACTGCAAATGATAAAACTCAAACCGAAAAAAATCAAGTCTTTATTGTACTTGTGGTATAATTACGCCCAAGAGTGTAACGCAGTGGTTTTCAATCTTTCTGGTGGAGCGGAACCCCAATGACACGTTCCAGAGACTCGAAGAACCTCTGTTCATTAACTAAATTACTAATTTACTTGAATCCAGCTCTAATGAGTAAAATTGCATAACTCCGGTTGAAAACCCCTGGCTGCAACGTGTGGCGGGGTATCATCCTCGCGGCTTAGCGCTTGGCCAACATAGCTCCGAAAAAACATCGCTGCGGTGACGAGACGTTGGCAACACTGCATCCGATTTGACCGGCGTGGAAATCGAACCCATGAACTCCCGCGCCGATATAGCGACATCTTTAACCACTATGCCACTCGGCCTGGATTAATCAAATAATTTACCATCGAAATGCTTGGTAGATTTTTAGATTGTTGGTCTGAATTCTTACAAAAATGAAAGTAATTGCTGTTTTGGTTTGTGTGCTCATCGTGGTACATGTTCATTCCGAAGCCGTCTCAGCGACGCAATATAAGCGTGGCTTTCATGCTCTAAGAAGGTGAGAATATGAAGCCTAGTACGTTCTTAATATAAGAATATGTTATGCACGTCCACATCTTTTGTTACAATGCACTGCCATTCATTTGCATTTAACAGTCACGCCATTTGCATTTGCATTTAATTTAACATTCAACGTCGCAGCCAGTTGATAATAATCTATCGTTCAATATTCGATTAAATTGCATTGTATTGCATTCAGTTGCATTGCATGTTTATCCTTTTATCACGAGAAAGCGATCAAAGCGCTATTACGAGCTCGCTTAAGAGTCTACCACACCAAGATAGGGGAATCCCGCAAAGTGCCTTCCAAACGGCACAACAAGTAAACTCGACGGTTTGTTCTCCAGCCTACCTTTTAATGCTGAGCGTCAAGCAGGAAGCTATGAATACCAATTTTAAAGTCAATGGTTTGACCTGTTTCGAAATCGAACCCGACTCTACAAGTCCAGAGGCAGACGCTCTTACCACATCTGAAGTGTAAGCTAGTTGATATTGATTAGATAATAATCACAACACACAGACCGGTTGACGTAGTGGATAAAAATATTGCTATCGGCGCGAGAGATCTGGAGTCCGATTACCAGCCCGGTTGACAACACAGTGTTGCTGACAACTTGCCACACCGCTGTGACGTTCCTTCGGAGCTGTGCTGCTCAGGTGCGAAGACGAATAGATGATAATTCGGCGAGTGTGATGATGATTTGATTTTAATGTTGTTAACGCATTATACCTTAAAATTTCAGTGATGCTGGACTAGCTGGTCCTCCGGCAGCAAAAATATCAAAACGGTGAGTTAAACACAATCAAGCTAAAAATAATTATCGAAATTGACTACGAGCAGATACACAACGGTGTGGAAAGTGCTAATCGATATGCTCATTTCTCGCTAGTTTTGTATAAAATCTTATATTCGTAATTTGAGATCACCTTAGGACAGGGAGACTACCAAATGAGATTGCGATCTTGAACAACGTCCAACCAATCTGTGTGTCAAATTAGACTAACTGTAGTCGGGAATCGAACACGTTACGTTGAATTTAATCTCGACTCCGTTACATCATCGCGTATCTAGTTTTGATTTTACATCAATTTTAAAGTTTGTCATTGTTCCTTTGTAAATCCATGTTTACTCAAAATTCATAAACTTTTTCATCAATAATAAATAATGTCAACAAGTTTTCAATAAATGCTTAGATTTCAAAATTGAAGGCAATGTTAGATCATCAATTGTATAAGTGTTGTAGAGAGATAGTCGATGCGGCTTTTGGTCCGGGAAAGAGACTTTGGACTGGGAAACGGTGAGCACCAGCAGACCTGTGTGTGGAGATGCCTGTTGCACAAATGTCACAAAATAGAGTGACAGTTTCGATCTTGTTATGGTCCCACCAGTGTAGCACAGAAACGTCCCGAAAAAGTGATTTCATGTCAGAATAATAATTGAAAAAGTCCATAAAATTGTATTTATTGCTGCACGGCTCCGTGTTCCAGTAAAGTACGAACGCAATTACGGTCACATCTTTTCAAAAGCAACATCATTTCAAGGACTTGTGTTTCTGAGACAAACACAACGATCTTTCAAATGGCTCAGTTGGATGAGTGGATTGAGCGTTTGCTTTTGAACCCATAGATTTTAGTTTGATTCCGAGTCGTATCAACTAAAATTGGCCTTCACAACTTCAACCTCTGCTTGACGTTCAGCATTAAAAGGAACACTATCAAAAACAACCGGCCGTTATCTCAGTTGCTAAGCGCACACGCTAGCGGTGCGGGAAGGATGGGGCTCGATTACCGGGTCGGTCAATCGGCACAGTGTCGTCAACGGCTCGCCACCGCTGCGACGTTTCTTCGGAGCTGTGAAGCCCAGGCGCAAAGCCGCGGATGTGGAACCCGCAACTCGTTACACGCTTCGGCGTAATACCGCGAGTATAACGAAGATTTCATTTTAGTGTTATTAATCCTTACTTTCAAATTTCAGTGATGCTGGACTAGCTGGTATTCCGGGAAGGAAAATATCAAAACGGTGAGTCAAACACAATCAAGCTAAAAATAATTATCGACATTGATTACGAGCAGATGCGCAACGGTATGGAAATTGGTAATCGATATGCTCATTTCTTGCTAGTTTAGTATAAAATTTTAGATTGGAATTTTGAGATCACCTTAGGACAGCGAGACTGCCAAATGAAATTGCGATCCTTGAACAACATTCAACCAATCTATTTGTCAAATTAGACTAACTGTAGTCGGAATCGAACTCGTTCAGATGAATTAAATCTCAAACTCCATTGCATCGTGGCATATCAAGTTTTGCATTTACATTTAAAGTTTGTTGTTGTGTCTTCGTAATTCCATTTACTGAAATTTCACAAAATTTTTTCATTAATAATAAATAATGCCAACAAGTTTTCAATAAATGCTTAGATTTCAAACTAGAAGGCAAAATTAGATCATCAATATTGTAACTGTTTTAGAGAGATAGTCGATGCGGCGTTTGGTCCGGGAAAAAGATTTGCGCCTGGGAAACGGTGAGCACGAGCAGGCCTGAGTGTGGAGAATTTATGCCTGCTGTACAAATGTCACAAAATAGAGTGACAGTTTCGATCTTGTTACGGTCTCACTATTATAGCATAGGAACCTCCCGAAAAAATGATTTCATGTCAAAATAATGACGTTGTTGTGCTATAGTCACGAAGGTGCATTTTGCCACTTTTGAGTTAGAGCCATTTTTGTGTTTCAGCAAAAAATTCGAAAAGTCATTAATGTCGTTTGTGACGAAATAAATCGATCATATTTTTGTAGAGACAATATTTTGGGACCACAACTATTGAACCGAAAGGGGGTGCCCAAAGGTTTCTCTTTAGACGGTTTTTTGTCAGGTTCGTGACTGTAGCAAAAAAAGTTCCGGAAACTTTGTTTTTTGCAAATATGCATTTTCGTGAAAATGAATCAAAGTATTTATAGCGATTTTTTAAGAAAAGTTCATTATATATATATTCCAGTTGTTATGTTTGCAAACATCATGATGAACTTTGATAAAGAATTCCTTTTTCTTTTGATATTGTTCTTCAAATCGTCAATAAAACGTCAATGTACGGTTGTAAGCAAGCCGGCATTCGTATATTGTGTTTTTAGCACTATCTTTGGTTTCGAACCCTCACCTACTGTTCTTTGCGATCGAGATCCAGATTTTATCATTCAAAGCGTAGTTGGTTTATATCTTGACTAATTGATTACGCAATTTGTTAGATCGGCACATACAGTAGTTCTCGTACAACACGCACTACACCTTAGGATTACGTTTTTCTTGTTATTTTTTCTAATCACGCACTTGAATTACGTGGTGGCACTGGCGGTTTGGGAAGAATGAGGTCTTTTCGATTTGGAAGCCGATGAGTTTAGACGTCGTTTATTCTGAAAGATTTTTGCCACCTCTGGTGAATTTTAGTTGATTTTTGCTGCTTATTTCCTGTTTTTATTCCGTTTGAAGCACTCTGAATATAAAAAGATTTTATTGAAAGTTGTGCAAAGAAATAACCGAAAGCAGTGAAGGTTTGTGCGTTCCGCACAAACAAAAAAATACGTACTCTCCGTCACGGCGACGGTGAAATCGTAACAACGGTATCTTTGTAACCTACACTTCATTTTGTTTTGGGTGATAACATTCTCTAAAAAGCGCTTAAAAATTATTTCTAGCGGTAAGATTATTTACCGTACGCCACATTAAGCCATGCCTACATTAAATAATGCTTACAAAAATTCATTGTGTTTTGTGTGGTTGCATTCTCGAAAAAGAGCATAACAATTATTTTTAGAGAAAAGATTATACGTGTGCAGTAATTTATGCTTACGAAAATTCAATCTGTTTTGGGTGGAGCACTTTCCAAATCGTTCATAAAAATCGTTTTTAGAGCAAAGGTTTACCATACGTCACAATAATTCATGATACATTAACATCTACAGTATACAAAAACACAGTTTTTACAGCATGTACCGAAACAAGCGCAAATGAACAAACTAACGAACCATCAAACAGGTATAAAAACAAAAAATATTTAAGACATGCTAAAAATAATGTACTCGTAACACAAACTTGTGCAACATTGGTCTTTTTTTGGTTGCACAAAAACCTATAATGGTCTGCGATTATTGTGATTATAGCACTTTCGTGAAAGCCCCCGAAAAAAAATTACGTGCACTTTCGAGATTATAGTACAAAAAAAAAAGTTTCAGATTCGCGAAAATGGTAAAACGTCAATATCTCAAAAAGGTATACTTCATATTTCAACTCGCATACTGCACTGGATTGAAGAGCGTGAAAAAGACTTCCATGCAAGACGCATGACTAAAAATCGCCAAAAAATCGCTTTCGCGACGATAGCGCAACAACGGTGATGATTGAAATAATCCGCAAAGTCATATCTATTGTTGTTTGATACAGTTTGATACAGATACGTTTATTTGTCGGACTACATACGATAAACAACACACATAAAATAAATAAATAACTTACAGTAAGCACACATACAAAACTGTCTAACCATATACAGCCAGACTAGGTGGCACAGAAGAACCCTGAAGTTATCTAGTCAAGGTGCTTCCTAGTGAGATCTACGATCACTGAAATATCCCGCTGGACAGAAGCGAAAGCACGCGAAAGGCAACAAACAGATAGCAACATGCGAAGCTTACGCAAAACGCAAAAAAACAAAGCCAGTTACTTCTAACACGTCACTGAAGGTCACATGACATCATGATCATATCAAAAAAGGAAATCAAGGTAACTCGATGGTTGGGTCAAACGTGGATAGAAAATTGGTCGAACATAGAATTTACACCTTTCAAAATATTGGCAATTTCAACTTGCAAACTGCACAAAGCACTAGCAGCGTACGAACGCAATAAAGTTGTTCGGCACTGTGCACTAGCAGCTTACGAACGCAATTACCGTCAGATCTTTTAAATCATAACATCATTCTGTTTAAGGGCTTTCGTTTCTGAAATAAACACAACGATCTTTCGGATGGCTCAGGTAGCTGAGTGGGTAGAGCGTCTGTCTCTGGAATTGTAGACTTTGGTTTAATTCCGAGTCGGTCATGAAATTTCAACAGCGTTGATGAGAAACTAAAACTGGCCTGTTAATATAACGATTAAAAACATCGCTGTCAGCGATGAAGTTTTGGGTTTGATTACCGTACCGGTCTATTAAAACCGTGTTGCACAAGCGCTAAGCCGCGGATGTGGAACCCGCAACTCGTTACACGCTTCGGCGTAATACCGCGAGTATAACGAAGATTTCATTTTAGTGTTATTAATCCTTACTTTCAAATTTCAGTGATGCTGGACTAGCTGGTATTCCGGGAAGGAAAATATCAAAACGGTGAGTCAAACACAATCAAGCTAAAAATAATTATCGACATTGACTACGAGCAGATGCGCAACGGTATGGAAATTGGTAATCGATATGCTCATTTCTTGCTAGTTTAGTATAAAATTTTAGATTGGAATTTTGAGATCACCTTAGGACAGCGAGACTGCCAAATGAAATTGCGATCCTTGAACAACATTCAACCAATCTATTTGTCAAATTAGACTAACTGTAGTAGGAATCGAACTCGTTCAGATGAATTAAATCTCCATACTCCATTGCATCGTGGCATATCAAGTTTTGCATTTACATTTGAAGTTTGTTATTGTGTCTTTGTGATTCCATTTACTGAAATTTCACAAAATTTTTTCATTAATAATAAATAATGCCAACAAGTTTTCAATAAATGCTTAGATTTCAAACTAGAAGGCAATATTAGATCATCAATTGTAACTGTTTGAGAGAGATAGTCGATGCGGTTTTTGGTCCGGGAAAAAGATTTGCGCCTGCGAAACGGTGAGCACGAGCAGACCTGAGAGTGGAGAATTTATGCCTGCTGTACAAATGTCACAAAATAGAGTGACAGTTTCGATCTTGTTATGGTCTCACTATTATAGCATAGGAACCTCCCGAAAAAGTGATTTCATGTCAAAATAATGATTGAAAATATCCGCAAAGTCCTAATTATTGCCTAACTGCACAGTGTGCCAGCGGCGTACGAACGCAATTACCGTCAGATCTTTTAAATCATAACATCATTCTGTTTAAGGGCTTTCGTTTCTGCGATAAATACACCGATCTTTTGAATGGCTCAGGTGGCTGAGTGGGTAGAGCGTCTGTCTCTGGAATTGTAGACTTTGGTTTAATTCCGAGTCGGTCATGAAATTTCAACAGCGTTGATGAGAAACGCTTTTTGGAGGTACAGAATTTCAAAACAGATTTAAAAAGCGCCGAAAACATCTTTCAAATTTAGGTAGTCTTGAAAAAGACTGTTTTTGAACCAAACATTTTCGTCTCGCTCTCTTCAGGGTTCAACGCGAGAGTTAATTGAGAAGGAAAAAGGTGGTCTATATATTATCATCAGCTTCATCGAAAAATCTGCAACAAAAAAGGAAAAAAGGGCTCTGATTGGTTGTTAAAAGACAGACGGATTGTGATTGGTCGAATATGGATGAATTTTAGAATCTAACTCAACTATCGGAGAATTTGGAGTGAGTAGACAAATTCCTTTTGACGGCACAGAATAGGTTTCAACGTTTTGATGAAAGTTGCCTCCAGCGCCCCCAAGTGGAAATTTGTTCTCGCTTTGGCTAAAACCGAAAACTGGTCAATATGATAATGAGAGGCGCAATCAGGATGTTGGATTAAGTGTAGACCAATAGCTGAATCACAGTCTAGCTGATTGAGTGGAGTAGCAATTTTGCAGTTACGTTTGGGAAGAACTTTGGTTGGATTTTCTTTATTTCGAATTGATTTTGGAATGTGTTGATTGATTCTATCTTGCAGTCGTAGGGATGTGCGACCCACGTACCGGCAATCACAGCGGCACACGTATTGGTATACGACCATACTTTGATGAGTGATGGGCACAGCATCCTTATAGATTGAAGGCAGAATCTTTCTGGTTTGGAAAATGACACGAGGATCGACGGCTCTAAAACAGTTTTGAACGTTAGATTTTACCTGTTTTTCGAATTTACGAGAAATATTGCCAATCCAGGGTAGTTTTAGATACACAGGGCATTTCTTTGGTCCTTCTTTGGGCAGTAATTGAAAACGGGAAATTTTCTTGGAAATGCTGGAGTTGATTATTGTTTCAGGGTAACCATTATTCTTCAGAATGGAGCGAATGCAGTCCAGTTCTTGTTTAACTTTACCAGGTGAACAGATTACGAGGGCTCGATGAACTAACGTTTCGATTAGGTTCGTTTTGCGCTTGGAAGGTGCAAAAGAATCCCAACGCATGTAGCGACCAGTGAATGTAGGTTTTCTGTATACTGATGTTTGAAATTGTATTTCGGATTTGTCAACTTTCACGTCGAGAAAAGAGAGTGCTTGATCGGCTTCTTTTTCCATGGTAAATTTCAAAGCTGGGTGTAATGAATTGAGAGCAAGAAAGAACTGGTCTGCATCCGCTTCTGTTCTAAAAATAGAAAAAGTATCGTCAACGTATCTATAGTATAGAAAAAGGGCTCGTTTATAGTTTGAAACAACTTATTTTCATGGTAGCCAACGAAGATATTGGCTAGTGCAGGCCCGAGTGGACTACCCATTGCAACACCATCAATTTGCTTATACATAACGTTATTAAAGCTGAACTCAGCAGAGGTAGTAGCGATGTTCATCAGTTCAATAAAAATTTCTTTGGAAAACTGCGGAGGTGAAAGTTCGCCATCATAGAGGGTGTCAGCACAAATTTGAATAGTTTCAGCCAAAGGTACATTAGTGAACAAACTTGAGATGTCGAAGGAACAGAGAAAGCAATCATCTGGGTCAAAAGTAAGCTGCTGCATTTTTTGAGCAAAAGAAAAAGAATCTTTGGTGCAATTGCTGGAAAATAGATCGTGAACTGGTTGAAGGGTCGCCGAAAGAAATTTAGCCAGTTCATGCTGAGCAGAGCCAATCATGGAAAAGATGGGTCGGAGGGGAACACCATCTTTGTGCGTTTTAGGTAGTCCATACAGTCTGGGTCTTTGTGAACCAGAGGGCCGAATAGCTTCATAAACAGATCTAGTCAACGCTTCACTTTTCAGCAAAAAGCGCCGAAAACAGCTATTGGTCTACACTTAATCCAACATCCTGATTGCGCCTCTCATTATCATATTGACCAGTTTTCGGTTTTAGCCAAAGCGAGAACAAATTTCCACTTGGGGGCGCTGGAGGCAACTTTCATCAAAACGTTGAAACCTATTCTGTGCCGTCAAAAGGAATTTGTCTACTCACTCCAAATTCTCCGATAGTTGAGTTAGATTCTAAAATTCATCCATATTCGACCAATCACAATCCGTCTGTCTTTTAACAACCAATCAGAGCCCTTTTTTCCTTTTTTGTTGCAGATTTTTCGATGAAGCTGATGATAATATATAGACCACCTTTTTCCTTCTCAATTAACTCTCGCGTTGAACCCTGAAGAGAGCGAGACGAAAATGTTTGGTTCAAAAACAGTCTTTTTCAAGACTACCTAAATTTAAAAGATGTTTTCGGCGCTTTTTAAATCTGTGTTGATGAGAAACTAAAACTGGCCTGTTGGTATAACGATTAAAAACATCGCTGTCAGCGATGAAGTTTTGGGTTTGATTACCGTACCGGTCTATTAAAACCGTGTTGCACAAGCGCTAAGCCGCGGATGTGGAACCCGCAACTCGTTACACGCTTCAGCGTAATACCGCGAGTATAACGAAGATTTCATTTTAGTGTTATTAATCCTTACTTTCAAATTTCAGTGATGCTGGACTAGCTGGTATTCCGGGAAGGAAAATATCAAAACGGTGAGTCAAACACAATCAAGCTAAAAATAATTATCGACATTGACTACGAGCAGATGCGCAACGGTATGGAAATTGGTAATCGATATGCTCATTTCTTGCTAGTTTAGTATAAAATTTTAGATTGGAATTTTGAGATCACCTTAGGACAGCGAGACTGCCAAATGAAATTGCGATCCTTGAACAACATTCAACCAATCTATTTGTCAAATTAGACTAACTGTAGTCGGAATCGAACTCGTTCAGATGAATTAAATCTCCATACTCCATTGCATCGTGGCATATCAAGTTTTGCATTTACATTTGAAGTTTGTTATTGTGTCTTTGTGATTCCATTTACTGAAATTTCACAAAATTTTTTCATTAATAATAAATAATGCCAACAAGTTTTCAATAAATGCTTAGATTTCAAACTAGAAGGCAAAATTAGATCATCAATATTGTAACTGTTTCAGAGAAATAGTCGATGCGGCGTTTGGTCCGGGAAAAAGATTTGCGCCTGGGAAACGGTGAGCACGAGCAGACCTGAGAGTGGAGAATTTATGCCTGCTGTACAAATGTCACAAAATAGAGTGACAGTTTCGATCTTGTTACGGTCTCACCATTATAGCATAGGAACCTCCCGAAAAAGTGATTTCATGTCAAAATAATGATTGAAAATATCCGCGAAGTCCTAATTATTGCCTAACTGCACAGTGTGCCAGCGGCGTACGAACGCAATTACCGTCAGATCTTTTAAATCATAACATCATTCTGTTTAAGGGCTTTCGTTTCTGCGATAAATACACCGATCTTTTGAATGGCTCAGGTGGCTGAGTGGGTAGAGCGTCTGTCTCTGGAATTGTAGACTTTGGTTTAATTCCGAGTCGGTCATGAAATTTCAACAGCGTTGATGAGAAACTAAAACTGGCCTGTTAATATAACGATTAAAAACATCGCTGTCAGCGATGAAGTTTTGGGTTTGATTACCGTACCGGTCTATTAAAACCGTGTTGCACAAGCGCTAAGCCGCGGATGTGGAACCCGCAACTCGTTACACGCTTCGGCGTAATACCGCGAGTATAACGAAGATTTCATTTTAGTGTTATTAATCCTTACTTTCAAATTTCAGTGATGCTGGACTAGCTGGTATTCCGGGAAGGAAAATATCAAAACGGTGAGTCAAACACAATCAAGCTAAAAATAATTATCGACATTGACTACGAGCAGATGCGCAACGGTATGGAAATTGGTAATCGATATGCTCATTTCTTGCTAGTTTAGTATAAAATTTTAGATTGGAATTTTGAGATCACCTTAGGACAGCGAGACTGCCAAATGAAATTGCGATCCTTGAACAACATTCAACCAATCTATTTGTCAAATTAGACTAACTGTAGTCGGAATCGAACTCGTTCAGATGAATTAAATCTCCATACTCCATTGCATCGTGGCATATCAAGTTTTGCATTTACATTTGAAGTTTGTTATTGTGTCTTTGTGATTCCATTTACTGAAATTTCACAAAATTTTTTCATTAATAATAAATAATGCCAACAAGTTTTCAATAAATGCTTAGATTTCAAACTAGAAGGCAATATTAGATCATCAATTGTAACTGTTTGAGAGAGATAGTCGATGCGGTTTTTGGTCCGGGAAAAAGATTTGCGCCTGCGAAACGGTGAGCACGAGCAGACCTGAGAGTGGAGAATTTATGCCTGCTGTACAAATGTCACAAAATAGAGTGACAGTTTCGATCTTGTTACGGTCTCACCATTATAGCATAGGAACCTCCCGAAAAAGTGATTTCATGTCAAAATAATGATTGAAAATATCCGCGAAGTCCTAATTATTGCCTAACTGCACAGTGTGCCAGCGGCGTACGAACGCAATTACCGTCAGATCTTTTAAATCATAACATCATCTGTTTAAGGGCTTTCGTTTCTGCGATAAATACACCGATCTTTTGAATGGCTCAGGTGGCTGAGTGGGTAGAGCGTCTGTCTCTGGAATTGTAGACTTTGGTTTAATTCCGAGTCGGTCATGAAATTTCAACAGCGTTGATGAGAAACTAAAACTGGCCTGTTAATATAACGATTAAAAACATCGCTGTCAGCGATGAAGTTTTGGGTTTGATTACCGTACCGGTCTATTAAAACCGTGTTGCACAAGCGCTAAGCCGCGGATGTGGAACCCGCAACTCGTTACACGCTTCGGCGTAATACCGCGAGTATAACGAAGATTTCATTTTAGTGTTATTAATCCTTACTTTCAAATTTCAGTGATGCTGGACTAGCTGGTATTCCGGGAAGGAAAATATCAAAACGGTGAGTCAAACACAATCAAGCTAAAAATAATTATCGACATTGACTACGAGCAGATGCGCAACGGTATGGAAATTGGTAATCGATATGCTCATTTCTTGCTAGTTTAGTATAAAATTTTAGATTGGAATTTTGAGATCACCTTAGGACAGCGAGACTGCCAAATGAAATTGCGATCCTTGAACAACATTCAACCAATCTATTTGTCAAATTAGACTAACTGTAGTAGGAATCGAACTCGTTCAGATGAATTAAATCTCCATACTCCATTGCATCGTGGCATATCAAGTTTTGCATTTACATTTGAAGTTTGTTATTGTGTCTTTGTGATTCCATTTACTGAAATTTCACAAAATTTTTTCATTAATAATAAATAATGCCAACAAGTTTTCAATAAATGCTTAGATTTCAAACTAGAAGGCAATATTAGATCATCAATTGTAACTGTTTGAGAGAGATAGTCGATGCGGTTTTTGGTCCGGGAAAAAGATTTGCGCCTGCGAAACGGTGAGCACGAGCAGACCTGAGAGTGGAGAATTTATGCCTGCTGTACAAATGTCACAAAATAGAGTGACAGTTTCGATCTTGTTATGGTCTCACTATTATAGCATAGGAACCTCCCGAAAAAGTGATTTCATGTCAAAATAATGATTGAAAATATCCGCAAAGTCCTAATTATTGCCTAACTGCACAGTGTGCCAGCGGCGTACGAACGCAATTACCGTCAGATCTTTTAAATCATAACATCATCTGTTTAAGGGCTTTCGTTTCTGCGATAAATACACCGATCTTTTGAATGGCTCAGGTGGCTGAGTGGGTAGAGCGTCTGTCTCTGGAATTGTAGACTTTGGTTTAATTCCGAGTCGGTCATGAAATTTCAACAGCGTTGATGAGAAACTAAAACTGGCCTGTTGGCATAACGGTTAAAAACATCGATATCGTTTTCGGAGGTTCTGGGTTCGATTCCTGGCCTGGTCAAATCGGACGCAGTTTCTTCGAAGTTACGTTGCTCAAGCGCTAAGCCGCGGAGTTGCGCCCCGCAACTTGTTACACGGCTCGGCGTAATACCGGGCCTTCGTTGAAGATTTGATTTTGATTGAGTTTTTGTGACGAAAGTATGTGTAAACATTTAACATCGATCGCATTTTTTTTAGAGACGCTGAAGTGTTCCATTTGTTTCTCCAGAAATAAATCTTTCAAATTACCAAAGAAATGTTTTATTCCAGATTGCGTGTTTTATTACAAATCATTATTCAGCGGTGTAATTTGTCAGTAAACTGAAATGCAACACAATTGGTTGTCAAAACTGAAGAATGTCGATTACACGCATGCCGGTCTGGAGTCTACATAAAGGGTGTCCAGAATTTGAACATTTTTAGAAAGTTACGGTGCTCAAGGTTTCCCCCTTATAGGTTGTATTGGAACTTAAAATCACCTCCAGAACAAAGCATTTACGAAAATTTTATCTCTATACCTTATCTCACATGGCGGTTGAAACAATAATTTTTACTCCAAAGGAAATCCCCTTTGGACGACATTTTTTCTACAAATCAATGTAATTTGAGTTCCAGGGCAGATAAAAAATAAGATCAAACACACTCAGTGTTGTCGTGCTTTCAGTGCTTTGGATATACTGCTGCTGATAATGATAGCTGAATCCATTTTGTCGAAACGTTCAGTTTTAAGATTTTCTGTGACTTTAAGCTATTTTTGTTCCATAGGTGTTTCGAAATCAAATCAGTTGTTTTCCATCCAGCGTTCGCTTAAAACGGCATAATCAAATAATTGAAGTCTTTTCTATTTGCTTTTCTTTTTATTATGAGTAAAAAACTAGTGATGTAGAAAAACAGTTTTTTTTGCACTTGTCTTTTTGACCTCGTTTTTTTTCTTTTTTTGTGTGTTTTGTTTTTTTTTTTGGTTACTCTTTTTTAAAAATCTTAAACAACTTTGTTTTTAAGATAAAGCTTGGCAAACAGCATCAAATCACGTTAACACATTGAACATTAGGGTGGCCCTTGTATATATGATGAAAAATGAAGTTGCAAAATTTTAACCTCTCACCTTCTGATTTTGTTCCACTATAGGGAAAAATGTCTGGAGTAAAGTTTTTTGAAATTTGAATACAGTTTAGAGGTGGCCCCCGCTTTTCAAATTTTACCTTTTTAATTTCGATAAATTTTGATGAAGTATTTTCATCATATTTTGTTTGCTGCACAAAACATACACCACGAATTCTCGTATAATATGCAGGAGCTTGAAAGTGAATGCCACGTGCAGGTATCTCCTCAAGATATTTACGAGACACTTCCAAGAATCCTTTATAACGGTCACGAGGTTGCTGAAACTTTAATTGATGGCAGATAAAATTAACTACTGTTTAAGTCGTTGCGACATGAAGCTGTTTGAACTTCTACTGACGTATCAGTGTTAGCTGGTGCGAACTGGCCATGATCAATACCCTGCCACTTTTGCTGAAATCGTTGAAGTATTTGAATCTCTGGTCCAGTTGAAGTTGCTGTCACTTTCTCAAAAGCTGATCCTACTATGAGCTCCATAATATGGTGACGACAAGGAAAATGGAGAATATCATTTTCAAGTTTCTGCTCAATAAGCGTGCAAGCACCAGAACGATGTCCTGTGTTGGAGGCAGTGGTGTAAAATGAGAGGGCAGCGACTTGGTCTCTAAGATGCCAGTCATTCATGCACTTTACTATCGCTTCAGCTTGTGAAGCACCAGTACCCGAGGTTAACTTGGGGACTCCAAGAAGCTTTTCAGCGTTAGCGCCAGAGACCAAGACTGGTAGTCTATCAATATGTTTTCTCGTTGTAATGCCCTCCATTAATTTGCCCTCCCAATGCACTGTTAGTGGCGCAGTCGCATCAAACTTCAATTTTAGGTTTTCAGCTGCCTTATACCTGTGCATATAACTTTTGCACGTTCTATTGAGTTGCGGTTGATATTAATGTTAGAGATATTATGCCCAAGACTTGTTGCCATCTCTCTAAAGACTTACCGGTACGTTGCATTTCTTGATGACGTCTTTGTCCTGTCTAAAGTAGCGATCACACGGGCACGAACTGGTGGCACGCATTGCCACGACACAAGGCGTGACAGTGCGTAAATTAGTCGGAAACAATCGTAAAGTATTCGTGAACTGTTTGTGGACTGCGTGGCAGTGTGCCGCTACCCAAAAAAATTTCCAAATTTTTGGAAAATTCTTTGCGCATTGGCTCGCAGTTTTTTTGCGGGAACTATGCGTGAACAAGTCGTGAACTATGCGTGCAATGCTTGCCACTGCGTGCCATGCCACGATCTGCTACGCACTGGTACGCCTAGTTGACGAACAATTTACGCATAATTCCGTTTTGAACGGGACATGTAGTCCCGTATTTTCACCTGATTTAGAACGTCCCGACTTTTTCTCAGATGTCCCATTTTTTACTATTTTCGCACTTAGCGTGAGAGCATATATAAGAATTAAAGAAAAGAATGCTTTTGTTCGGACAATAAACTTTAACTTTTCACTTTGCTTTCTGGTGGCGTTGGATTTAAATCCTAAAACGCCTTTGTTCAAAAGTTATTGCAACTTTTTAATATCATGGAATAGAGGTGCACATTGTCGGACTTTCGTTGGCAGCCCCTTTTTGCGGATTCGCTTTGTCCGTGTCTTCAAAAATGCGAATTTGCTGCGAAAGATCGCTTTATCGGAAAAATATAATTGACGGACTTGATTAACCGCAGAAATTTTTAAAATGAAACACTTTTGAGTTATCAAAAATACGAGTCAAAGTTGGTAAGGCGGTCCCTCCTTGTTACTGTATGGTTGTTGATATGTCGCACTTTGCTGCTGAAAGTAGTATTTACGTAGCAGAGCTATGATTTTTTTGATTAATTAGCTTGTACCGGTATAACGATTGACCAATTATAGAGTTAACGCTGTAATACCAGCCTTTTTCATATTTCAGACCAATTTTTATATATATCCAGAAGCGTATTTAGAGTGGGCATTAGGGTGATGACTAAAAAAGTTTTTTAGGACTTTCAAAACTCCTGATGTGGGACGGGATGAACTTTTTATATATAAAACGAAAATGGGGTTGATTTTTAATTTCGTTGAAAAAAGGTCCCCCTCCAAATGACTTTTTTGCGCCTCATTTTTCCTTTTTTGGCCATCTTTTGCCAACTGTAAATTATTGCAGCAAAGTATGCACTGATAAGTCATTTGTCATTTGACATGTCATTTGACAGCTTTAAAAAAAATGGTTCAAAACGGGCAATCAGGGCCGGAGATATGAGCAATTTGGTGTTCAATTATCAAGCATTGCCTTCCATTGGAGGAATTGAATATTAACTGTTTCAGAGAGTACTAGAGCGATTTAGATAATTTTTAATGGTAGTTACCCATTTTTAGCGACGAGGAGTTCGTTTATGCACTCAGATAAAAGGTAATTTCTGCCACTAGATGGCAGCAGCATCATTAGTTCTTAGTGAAAATGCTTTCTACTGCACATAAGTGACTTTTCAAACGTTTTCAATTCGCCTGCATTGATAGAAACACACATCACGATAGCGACTATCAAATCTGCTGAAAGAAAAGAAACAACTTGTACATTCAAAATTTCGGATGCAAAAACTTGCCCAAAACAGAAACTAAAAACGATCACAGTTCACTTTCAAAACACTAAAAACTTGCTGTTAAGATAGCTTGCTGCACAATAGAAGTTTAAGTGTGAGGTATTTTTCATTAGTCCACTTTTTATGCAGTTCTTCCATTAATTTTAGTGTTCTTTCAGCGATCCAATTTTTTCATCTAACTTACAATTGATGTTACAAATTAGATGGTTCGATTCTCAGTTTTTCACCTGTATGGGGGAGTACTATTTTTCATTTCATTAAAAGACAGCACTCCTATATTACATTGAAGAATGAATTCATAGGCCTAGTAGAAAATCCTTGATGTCATCAGGGCTTCTTAACGATGACTGTCTTAGCAAGTGACCGTGAGAAGACGAAAGTTGGTTCTTCTTTATTATGAACTGATCGATTGTTGTACCTATTTTAACCCTGACACACTGATGGGCTTTGTAGTTGGATGGCTTTGCAAATGCGAATCAAAGACGTTTGCGATACAGGAATTACTATTGAACTGCACGTCCTTCATGATGACATTGGAGTTTTGTTTTGCAAGTTCTAAAAGTTGTGTGCTCTTGCTGAATCCTGTAAACAGAAATTTGGATGGAGTTTTGGCATTTTTTACTTTTTTTAACTTACCGGAAGAGTAGTGTTGGGACTAAGCGATCATTTCTAATTTTTTGAGGTACCCTTGTGACATCTTAACTCACATCTGAATTATTTCCATGATTTTTTCATTTTAAATATTTTACCTTGAGAAGAATTAGCAGAGGCAAGAATTAGGGTTTGTAGTTCTTTTGAAAGTAAGGATTTTTTTTAAAGCGATTGGAGGTTGCTATGATGAGACCATAGTAGGGTTGAAGCGCGTATGAAGCTGCAAATGATTCGGTTATCCTATGGGCCTGCACTGAATACAGTAGTGAGGCTACCAGTAGCTTAGTTGTGGGTTAGAACTTACTGGCTTTTTCACTGGCAGTTTTTGTTTCTGGCTAGTCGCCTACTAATAGGAGGGAACCCCCTAGAAAAGAAATGGAGTTGAAAAGTTTAGGTTGGCAATGTAACAAAGAGTCCTTTCAGTTTGGAATCACTTCAGCCTGGATTGGCTGTGCAAAGTAAGGCCGACGAGATTTTTTAGCTTTTGCTTTTCGCCTTCCAACAACACTCGCTATCGACTTAAAATTTGATTTTTTATGGTAGCCAAACACATTTGCGTAAAGCTCTTATTGCCGGCAGAGGATAGCTTTTGTTGAACCTAGATTTCGGCAAACTTTTGGACTTCTCCGCAGATGTTTCAAATTCATGAAAGGACATCTTTAATAACAGCATACCGTAGCGATTTAAACAAATACATAAGCCCAGAAAAACTGGGTATGTTTAAATTAATGTTTATTTGAATAAAATACCCCAGACGAACCCTATCGGGTGATAAAGGTTGTCGGGTTTTTAATTTTTAACTGATGTGCTGAAGTGAATAAAATACGCTCTAAATTCGTTATTGAACACTTTTTTGATCAGCTGTCCATTTCGCAGTTATTGGATTAGTTTACCAATAAACTGCAAAAAAAAGCTGCTGTCATCTAGTGGCAGAAATTACCTTTTATCTGAGTGCATAAACGAACTCCTCATCGCTAAAAATGGGTAACTACCATTAAAAATTATCTAAATCGCTCTAGTACTCTCTGAAACAGTTAATATTCAATTCCTCCAATAGAAGGCAATGTTTGATAATTGAACACCAAATTGCTCATATCTCCGGCCCTGATTGCCCGTTTTGAACCATTTTTTTTAAAGCTGTCAAATGACATGTCAAATGACAAATGACTTATCAGTGCATACTTTGCTGCAATAATTTACAGTTGGCAAAAGATGGCCAAAAAAGGAAAAATGAGGCGCAAAAAAGTCATTTGGAGGGGGACCTTTTTTCAACGAAATTAAAAATCAACCCCATTTTCGTTTTATATATAAAAAGTTCATCCCATTCCACATCAGGTTAATTGTTTTTTTCGTAGTCATCACCCTAGGGAACATTCTGTGATGGCTCCCCCTTTTGACTCTGCCTTTTAGAGAAAAAAAAACGAAACTAATGATGCCAAGTGACTGAAATACGCCAGACTCTTTTGATAGTTGCTGTAGCTTATGGCCAGGGGGGTAGGATGAGGGGTCTGCATCCTCTCACCAGCCATTTTCAAAAATGTCTTTGATGTGTGCAATTTTTTTATAATTTCAAACCTCTTCGATAGCAATAAGCCTTACGCCTTAGGCACGCATAATCGAAAATGTGCGAACAAAGTGCATCATATTTGGCGAAGCACGCATTTAGAATTAGAGTCAAAAAATTTAAACAAAATTTGGCTGAAAATTATTCAAAAAGCACTAAAACAGCCATTACAGCATGTAAATCTTCAAAAAATTTCCAGGGGAACATACCCCCGAACCCTCTGTAGCTTTTCTTGTTTCTCAATCAGCTTCAAATTTGTTTTTCCGAAAAAAATGTGGAAATTAAGCCCCCCTCCTTTAAAATTTCTCGCTACGCCACTAAATATATCCTTACACTTTTAAAGGATAACATTGTATAGCGATGAGCTGGGACGATGTTGTAGCTTGTAATCATACACTCCTGGCTCAACTCTTTCCGCTTTCGACTGTTTCGTACGGTAAGGGATGGTTGATCACGGTTCCTTCACTTCTGCGTTTGTTTGTTTTTTTCTCTTAAAATTTCCCGTTTTCTCTTTTAAAATGTCCCGTTTTCGTCACAACTTGGTCAGCCGAGGTAACTATTCCAGGAGATGCAGAAGAAAAAGATAAAATTTTAACAAACAACTAAAAAGCTATGTCCTTCCTGGCCTACCGGACGGGAAGTCATGACGACTTCCTCCTGTTGGGTCAGAGGTTATATCAGCACTCCATCACCAACAGTGCAAAGCACTCCAGTAAATCGTACCGTAGAGCGAAACAGCGCTGTTTCTGGCTATTAGCCTTCATCAACCACCCTCAGTAATAAACATTCATCTTCCAGGAGGAATGATCTTGCCAGGATCACTCATCCCTTCGGATAAATATTGCTTAAAGAATTTAACCTTTGTGGTACGCAATCCACTCGTGTGGCTACGTCACCATTCCATTCAAACTCTTTACGTGGCCAGGGTGAAGAGCAAACAACCAAAAAGCAATGTCCTTCCTGGCCTACCGGACGGGAAATCATGACGACTTCCTTTTGTTGGGTCAGAGGTTATAACAGCACTCCATCACCAACAGTGCAAAGCACTCCAGTAAATCGTACCGTAGAGCGAGACAGCGCAGTTTCTGGCTATTAGCCTTCATCAGCCGCCCTCACGTAAGAAACATTCATCTTCCAGGACGAATGATCTTGCCAGGATCACTCATCCCTTCGAATAAATATTGCTTAAAGAATTTAACCTTCGTTGGTTAGTTGCATATTTATCCTCCTATCACGAGAAAGCGATCAATGCGCTGTACGAGCTCGCTTAGGAGTTGCCAGCCATCTGTCTACCACACGAAGATGGGGGAATCCCGCTAAGTGCCTTTCCCAACGGCACAACAAACAAACTTGCCGGCTTGTTCTCCACACTGTCCCTTCAATGCTGAGCGTCAAGCAGGGAAGCTGTGAATACCAATTTTAAAGTCATTGGTTTGACCCGACTCGGAATCAAACCCGAGTCTACAGCTTAAGAGACAGACGCTCTATACCACTCGGCCATCTGAGCTGTTAAATTTAGCCACTCGGCCATCTGAGCTGCAGCCCATTTTGCCCCCTGCTAGAGGCAAAATGGGACACCCGTCCCGTTTTGCCCCATTTATAAGAAGTTTGATTTATTTTGTTTCTTTTTTTAGAGTAACTAGGATACTAATACACAAATCAGCTTGAAGGCTGTTCGTAGAGTATTTTTTTGTCCGATTTCTGTTACAAGAATTCGCCAATCTAACAAAAATGGTTCGCGTAATAAATACGGCTTAACTGTAAACAGGCCTCAGCCAACTCCTAGCCCATCAGTCCACTATCTTGATATTATTAATTTAACAAATAAGTTAACACTTATCTGAGACTTGACAACTTTCCTAACATTCAGATGAATTATTATTAGTAACTAAAATTTTTGTCCCATTTTGCCCCAGTAGTACAATTTCAAAAATTGAACTGCCATTAAAACAATTTTTCAATTTGGGTGACCATGTCCAGTATTTTGACAGCTTAATGCTCAAACATGTTTGCCATCATCATCCTGATACAAAGCTGAAAAGAAGTGAGTTACAAAATGAACTAATTTACAAGAATACTTTTACATCAACGTACACACAAACAAACTTTGTTCCCTCAATCTGCGCTAAATCAAGTCTAATCCACTATTCTTTTTTCTGAAGTTGAAAATGTGGCAACCTGTCACATATATTCGATTGGTGGCGCTAAAGCAAAGTTTTCTATCTAAAATTCCAATGTCCCGTTTTGCCCCGCGTCCCGTTTTACCTCATCTTCCCTTGCGATTGGAGAGTTGATAACATCAGGAAGTTGGGAGAGTTTGTAAAAGAACACCCTCAACTTTAGGATAAAAGACAAAAAGACTGACTTAATGTGTAAGCCAAAGTACCACTATGGAATGAAATAGGAAAGCAATTAGATCCACCAACCACTGGTGAGCAATGCAAGAAGCAATACGAAAATATGAGGACCAGAGTGGGAAAAATTCTAAAGAGAAACGAAGAGTGGTGCTGACCAAATAGAACGAAGCGTCCGAGAGCAAGACATAATGGAAACCTGGAGTTCTCTAACCCAGCACATCGTTCGCAACAAAACATTTGCCAGTGAAAAGGTCAGTACAAGGGTGGGCAAAGTGCGGACCGTGAGACCATTTTATACGGCCCGCGGGAACTTACGGGAATATACACTCCCAACGTGAATCAAGCCAAAGACGATTTTTTTACAGCTCTGCGCTGAATGTCAGTAGAAAAAAAGGGCATCTGCGGACGAAGGAGCGTATTTAGGGGGGCATTTTGCCATGACTCCCCCTCTTGACTATGCCATTTAGTAAAAAGGAACAAAATTAATGGTGTTAAGTGACTGAAATATATAGGCCTACCAGACTCTTTTGATGGTTTCCATAGCTTATGCCAGAGGCGGATCCAGCGGAGTAGGATGAGGGGTAGGCCTATGCATCCTTCCACCAGCTATTTTCAAAAATGTTTTTGATGTATACAATTTTTTTATAATTTCGAACCTCTTCGATAGCGAAGTCTTACGTCTTAAAGAAGCATAATTATAAATGTGCAAACAAAATGCATCATATTTGGCGAAGCATTCACAATTAGGGTGAAAATTTTTAAACAAAATTTGCCTGAAAATTATTCAAAAAGCACTAAAATAGCCATTACAGCATGTAAATTTTTAAAAAATTTTCGGGGGAGCATGCCCCCGGACTCCCTTAGAGCCTTTCTTGTTTCTCAATCAGCTTCAAATTAGTTCTGCCGAAAATAAAAATACGCTTGAAAAAAATGTGGAAATTATGCCCCCCACCCCACCTTTTAAAGTTTCTCGCTACGCCACTGTGCGGACGTAATGACTTTTTTTATGTTGTTCTTCACTCTAATTTGAGTGGAAAATTGGACATCTGCGGACGTGCGGCCTTCGTCTTCAAATTTTTTTAAATGCGGCCCTTCGCGTATGAACATAATTGCCCCCCCTGGGTTAGTACAACGTTTTCAATACCGTTATGCTTAAATATGAAGATTGCTAGATTAGATTCTGATTCGATTTTATACCGCTATTCATGCGGCCTTCACCAGTGCTCCAACTGTTGTGCTCATAAATTTCAATTAAATCTACGCATGATTGAAAAACCGTATAGACAGGCTACGAGATGCATGTTTTCTGTGCAATGATTTAAGTGAAAACTGCAGAAAAATTAAAATAATTTCTTAGGTCACTGCAAACAGGATTTCTTTCAAATGTACCCTAATTAACATTACCCACCCCCGTGTAAGTGAGTTTGTTTTTACATGATGATCAACTAGCTGAACGCTAAAAGCAACTTTTATGAATCCACCTCGTTTACTTTTTTCTGGCGAAGTTTAACTTATACCAATATAGTTTTTGGTTGATCGCACATTTTTTTAAATTTTTAGTTCGTGGATGACACTGTGACACAGTTAAACGAAAAGATTAACGACAGTGACCAGCCCTCAATGATAGAACAAATTTTAAGGCGTGAATCTTCCGCCAACTCAACATCTTCATCTCTTGTTGCCAGCGCGTGCTCTGCGATCGGCGCTACAAGGGCTGATTTACGTGAAGCTGTGCTTCAAGTGCTAACCAAGGCTAATGAAGAGATGGGACAAAGGTTTTTAACTGGTCATGCTAAAATGGTGCATGACTTTGCTGCACTACTTGAAGATTACATGCAGGACATCCCAGAACAGCCGTGGCATTCTTTTCAAATTGAGTGTCTTAATTTCGAGCAGAGCTATCGGCAAGGAAATGAACAGCCGACTACCCAGCATCAGCCAACTCTTCAATGGGAGCACTCATGTTTTTCACTTGCCTTAAAAGCAAGGCATGGAAGACTTACTAAATAAACCCTGTAAAAAAAAATTCTACGAAATTCTACGACTAATTTCGCGGTGTGACCGCTTATCAGATAGACTCAGGTTTTAACTATAAGTTATTGATCATATATGAGCGGTCAAACCTGAGTCAACCTGATGAGCGGTCACACCGCGAAACTAGTGGTAGAATTTTTTTTACAGCGTTTATTTAGTAAGCCTTCAAGGCCTACCATTTATCTAGTTGTATTTTAAATATATAGGCTTACGTCGGCTCCACTTATTTCAATATTCGAATTTATTTTCTTTTTTTTTAAGTGCTTGTGTTGTTCTATTCTTGTATTTTTGCTAACCTTTCCATTATTGAATATTTACTCAAGCTTCGTTATGGAATGCTGGTTGTTGCGAGTTGAAATACTTGCTTTATCCCAGATTTCACTTCGCATTTTTGGTTACTGGGTGGTTGCTTGATTCGAAGACTTTACACGGTCACTTCGCAGTCTCCCTTGAGATCTCAGTTGCATATTATGTTCTTTAGTTGTAGTATTACCACTGCGTTTTTTTCTTTTTTTGTTTTGCTTCTTGATTTCATTCATCTGTTATCTCGCAAACAATTCAATAAATCAATCTCAGATACTGCTTTTATCATAGCTGAACCTGCTTCTCTAACTGTTAGCTTTTGAACTTTGTGTAGATACATAAAATAACCAAAAGCCTACCGATATGATTGAAGTTTCGTAACCAAGAATTTCCGACGCAAAAGAATTAATAAGATACGGTTTAGCTCTGGCTTCCATATTACTTTAATGCCCGGTTCACACCAGCGCGGAAAGCGGAAAAGTTATTCCGGGCGCGGACTCGTTCACGTTGGCAGTGGAAATTTTTATCGTTTTTTCCGGGCGGAAAAAAACTGGCTTTCGAGCGGAAAAAGATGAAATATTTCAACTTTTTCCGCTTCCGTTGGCGGAAAACTAGGGCTGAGCAGTGTGGTGATCAGTGTGGAGTTGTGGGTAGCTGGCATAAAGAAGTACCAGCAGGCATAAAAAAGTTAAGCCTAAGGTATTTATATACATGAAAGACTTGATTCTTAACAAAATGTTGTTGTCAATATGAAAGACTGGATCCTGAAAAAATTGTTATCAGTTCAGATAACTAAAACTAGGCCAAACAATCTTTAAGGTACCAGATGGGGTGTTAATGCCAGAATGCTGGTCAGGCCTGCCAGTTCTGAAACTTAAAAGATCAGTTCTATTGTTTTTTGATGAGGAAAGTGCAGCAAATGAATAAAAAGGCGAATTTATCAGTAACTTCTTTCCAAAAAAGTAATGTCTTGTCATGTTTTGCAGAATTAAAATATTTGTCACATTACCGGTATCATAACTGGTAATTTTTCAATCAAACAGAATTATTTTATTGGTATTACATTTTCAGGTGGATTTTAAGCTTTATCTGTTTGTATAAAGCATATACCGGTAGTGTTTGACTTTTTTACTGTATAGCATATACCGGTAGTGTTTGTCTTAAGCAGCATAGTCTACTTGTAGAATATTCTGTAGCGGTATTATGTGTTATCAACAGTGGAGTAATGAAGAATTGATTGAATTAGTGCGAGCTCATCCGTGCCTGTACAATTTGAAAGATAAGTCATATAAAGACATTGGAAAAAAAAATGTTGCAAGCTGATTGGGCGATTTGTTGAAAAACCAGGTAGATATTTCAACTCAGTTCTTCATTATACAGGGTGTCCCAAAAAATATGACACCATTTGAGATGCAAATATCTCCAAAAATTATAACTCTAAATCAATGAAACTTGACAGGCATATGAGTTGATACAATTTATTTTAAAAGATATTGTCATTTACGTGTTGTCGGCAGTACAACACACGTACATATTGATTTTCAGAAATTCTTAGATTTTCAATGTGTGCTCCTCCTGCAACACTTCAAACGTCGAGGCAATAACCGAGTTCATCCTAAACTCGCTGCACCATGTCTTCTGTATCAGTCTCTAACGCTGAAAAAATTCTCTGCTTCACTTCCAATACGTTTGTGGGCAGAGGAGGGACGTAAACCAAACCTTTAGCATAGCCCCAAGGAAATTCAAAATGTGATCATCTGACTTGACCACTTGCGATCTTTTTCTTTGGGGTTATGTAGAAGGTTTGGTTTACGTCCCTCCTCTGCCCACAAACGTATTGGAAGTGAAGCAGAGAATTTTTTCAGCGTTAGAGACTGATACAGAAGACATGGTGCAGCGAGTTTGGGATGAACTCGGTTATTGCCTCGACGTTTGCCGTGTTGCAGGAGGAGCACACATTGAAAATCTAAGAATTTCTGAAAATCAATATGTACGTGTGTTGTACTGCCGACAACACGTAAATGACAATATCTTTTAAAATAAATTATATCAACTCATATCCTAGGTTATGTTCTAGGTTTGTGCATCATTGCAACCAGTACTTAGTTGCATTTGGACGGAAGAACGCCTGCGTGGTTGCAAAGTTGTAACTTGTAATTATTTTGGGACAATAGAATTAATGCAGCGACTTGTGTTAAAACTTTTTAGCTGATAAGGCATCATGAACTGATGAAGCTTAGCTTAGACTAGACCTAGTCTAGACAGTCTGGTTTACTTGCCGTATACGGAGATCTCCGTATACGGAGAGACCACGCCGTATACGCCAAGGGCAGAACTCAGTATACGGCTATATCAACAAAGTAATTATTTTCTATGAAATACTACTGCTATTTAGTATTTTATGTTGTGCTTTTATTTATTATGCGTTACCAGTGAAGTCTAGGTTGAGAAACTCACAAAAAATGTCAAGCTTGAGCGCAATTGTGCGTTTTTGAACCATACTGACTATTTCACCGGAAAATAACCGTGCACAAATTTTTGACGAAAAAGGAATTTGTTGAAAGCCGAAACACGTCAACAAGCCAGCCTGTAACCAGAGATTCTACATGTAAAGTTCCTAGAGGGAAGAATCAATATTACGTGTAAAGTAAATTCCGATACTACGTGTAAATTCCTACAATGTGTGATGACTTGTATGATAATGTTCAGATGTTGACTAACTCCGATATTGTTAAGTGTAAAGTAGTTTTGGCAACACTGCAATCTACAATTATTAAGTGGCAACATTGATTAAGTCTTTTTCTTTTTCGTTGTTTTGCAGGAAAGGGCAATAGGCTAAAAAATTATGGTATTCAATTGTGTTTAAATTACCTGTTGAGAAGAATGAAGAAAAGTAAAGGAGACTAACAAGAAAGCGAGAAGAATATTGTAGGAAGTGAGTCGTGCCCTACATATGTATAAATTATTAAATCCCGCATTCCTGGAACGGAAGGTTGTCAGTAGGCTTACTTCCATTCCTAAGTGCTGGTTGTTAAAGTGCTCCATGGAAATCTTGCACTGGCTATAGAGCTGGGTTTACACAAAAGACATAGAAAAGCAGAGAGTTGTTCTCTTACGTCTTGCCGCTTGGCTCCACTAAGCTTAATTAACTGGCAAGGCTCAGTATTTCATTCACGAAAATGAAAATTCTGATGTCGTATCCCCACATCCGTTCGAACTCCTTTGGCCTTTGCTATCTTCACGGAATGCAGATGGAGATCCTTTATCTTCTGCATATATTTTGTTTATTGTACTTTTTTGCGTTTTTATACTTTCAATACGAGAAAACCGACCAAGATGCTATAACGAACTCGGTTAGGAATAAGATTGCCATCCGTGTACCACCTGTCTACCACATTACAGATGGAGGAATCTCGTGAAGCACCCTTGCCAACAGCACAACATACGAACTTTTCGGCTTGCTCCAACACTAGCTGTAAAGCAAGATCCTTTCTGGCCTACTGAAATTGTTGAGCACGTCATTGCCTATTTTACGCAGAACATCAAGCGGCGAAGCTGTGAATAGCAACTTTTAAGTCGTTGGTTTGACCAAACTCAGAATCAAACCCGTGTTTACTAATCCAGAAGCAGCGCCTCAGCAATCTGATCGTTGGAAATAAAATTACAACACGACCAAAGAGCAACATTTAAATTAATTGCTTCATCCATGAAAATATAAATTGGACAATCGACATACATACGAGTAGGCCTACCCTCACATTCGTTAGTACTGGTACTTCTTCCATTTATTCACTTCTTCCATTTTTTTCCATAACGCTTTGTCGCTTTCGCTCATATTTCGTTGTTTATTTTTTCATTATTTCACCCTGATCCGTCCTGGAACAGGCAGGTTTTTCCAAAGTAGGCCAAAAAGGTGGGATTTCCAGCAATCCAGCGTGGACATGCTTGTGTTTTGCTTTTTCTCGCATTCATTTAAGTTCGTGTGCTTGCTAAAAATACATTTCTATTGTGACTTTTACGTCTCTGATCAGAGACGTCTCTTTTACGTCTCTGACTCGAGTGGTGATAAAAAAAAACAAACTTAGAGATGTAGGCCTAGCTGAAGAAATCTCGCTAAACCTAGTTTGCGATAGACCTACAGTAGATCAAGTCACCCCGTTAACACGGGATACCGAGGACAGCTAAGCCAATTTACATGCACGATGATAATTTAAAGGTGGGGTTCGGTGCAAAACAATACGCTAGGATTAGTTTTGTTATGCCTTGAATTACTCAGTAGCTTTGGTCGGATGTTAAAATTCGATTTCGTTAAGAAGTTATTAGCAAAACAAAGTAAAAAAAATACTGGCTTCTGATTGGCCAGTTTCATTCGTGACGTCATTGGAGGGCAAGCAGATACAGTTTCTTCAATCAGCAGTCTAGGCTTTACCACTTGTTGATGATTGCATTGCCCTGGCTTAGTTTTAGAAAAATAAATGGTTGGTTTTTGCATGGGTTCTGGATGCAGCAACAGGGCTACAAAGAGTATAAGCTATATGGTATTTTAGGTAGGGAAAATGTGCAGTTGGCAGTTAGCATAGAATTGATGCTTGAAATCGTTATTTGTGATATCGGTAACAAACAACGTAAAGAGCTGAATTTTTGTGGTGTGGTAGAGATATGTTTTTAATGGGTAGATTGAAAGTAGGAGTAAGATCCTTTTTACTTCTGTTTGGAGACTTCAGTGAAATAGGCTACTTAACCAACTTTCGTATTAATCTGTTCAGTGATCTAATATATATCGGGTCATACCTTTGCTTATGTGTGTGTATTTATGTAGATTCACCAGTGGTGTAAAAAGTATTTTGAAATTGTGCTTAGGTAAAAGTATTGTTACTGACGGCAGGACTGGTGAGAGGCGGGGCAGGGAAGTACAAAGTACCCGGGGCCAGTCATGTTTGGAGGAATTCGTCACAGGTTTTGAGGGGCCCCGCTCATATAAAACTTTTTTCTTTAGAGCGAGACACACGCGAAGAAATGTTGGAGAAATTACGTCTTCTCTGTGAGACCTTTTTTTTGGAGACAAACGAAAAAATTTGAATTAAATTTTGGTACCGGGGGAAGAGATGGAAACCGGTTGGGTCGACCGGCACCGGTCGGGTCGAGATTCTTCGACTGGCCGGTCATCCCGGTCAAAAAACCGGTTAAATTCCTTTTTCTTGCAGCTAAAATACACCTAAACACTAAGCGAAATATACATACCGATATGTGTTTTTTATTGTGATAATACAGACAACTGCAGCCTCTGCAATTGCCAAGACAACAACTGTTTCAAAAAATTTCATCAGTGCAGCATGACAGGAATCAAAAAGAGGGACGACCGATTAAAACTGTCTAAAAGAAATTAATTACCGCTTAGAAGCCGAATCGATAGAACGTTTGCTTTTAGAACGGTAGATTCCGAGTTCGGTTCAGAGTAGGATTAAACTAATGACTTAAAAGTTGGTATTCATAGCTTTTCTGCATGACGCTTAGCATCAAAGGTGACAGAGTGAAAACCAAGCCAGCAAGTTCAATTGTTGTGCTATTCGGAACCACGCTCAGCGAGATTTCCTTATCTCGGAGTGGCAGACAAGTGACTCGAAACTCCTAACTGCCTAAGCGAGCTTGTTATAGCTCCTCTATCGTAAAGAAGGATAAACGTAGCCTATGAATAAATAAGCTTTAACTTAGAAGCGGAAACCTGCTTATTTCTGTTAACACTTCAATTTTAGCGTTGGAGTTTGCTTTTTTCCATAATTAATTAAGGTTGAAAGAGAAATACGATAGTTTCACTGCTGGGCCTTCATATTTATGTTATTGTAATTGTATTGTGAACCGAACCCGAGATTTGCTATTTATCAATTCAATTGATGATCGCGAGTGCAATTGCTGTACTTTTGGCGTCTGCGCGCGTGATTGCGAGATACTGCTTGGTTGCTTGTGAAGCGTGCTTTGTTGATTTGATTTTCAAGCATAGCTTGCTCGTTGTGTTAGTTAGGATTGCAGCTATGCAGAGCAGCTGTGATTTTGGACTGGGGTCGATAATTTGGTTCATAATGTAAGAAGTGCTGTGCTGTGTTTGCAGAGAAGACAAATAGACATTAGCAGAGAAATAACCATACAGTGTAAATTATAGTGTATTAGATTTTAGGTGCAACGAGGGATTTCAGGTAAGACTAGTAACTTAAGGTCTACTTTGTCTAAAATAAAAACTACCAAAGTAGTGCTACTTTCTACTAAAAGTACTTAAGTAAAAGAAAAAATAGCCAAAAAACTACTCAAAAAAGTACTCGTTACCGAAGAAAACTACTTAGGTACGGTAATCTATCTACTCAAGTAAAAGTATTTTGTTACTTTACACCAATGAGATGCACAAAGATATTGAGAAAGAAATTGCTGCTGAACATGTAATGGTTCAAACAAAATTCCTTCCCTTTGCTTACCTTCCATATGTACCCTAATGCGTTTGTTTCCTTTCACCAGAATACGCAGTTGAGACACGTTGTGCAACCAACCTATGCGTGCTGCAGCTATGGAAATACTCAGTACAATTCAGCTTGCCCTCCAATGACGTCATTTTTGTGTAGCGCCACCTATCGGTATATTGTAAATAGCCTAATAGGCTTTTAACAAAACCTTTTTCAGTTCGGCAATATTGACAAAAGAATTCAGTGTAAAAAATCCTTTCATATAAGTTTTTGTTTGTTGGCACCGAACTTCCCCTTTAAGGGGTTAACTCGGTAAATCCAACTCGCTTACGGCAAACGAAAACTTACGTCATTCTGCTTGCGTAAGCATTGCGAGCTGAAAATTACTCGCTTGTAACAGATAAGTTTACAACCCGCAAAAAAGCGAGTCGAAAGATGATGATGATTTTTTTGATGATTTCTTCATTTTTGTCCTCCTGTCTTGAAAAAGCGACGGAGGCGCTATGTATAGGACGAATTCAGACTCGCTTAGAGCTTCCTTGTTTCCAAGTTTTCTGCTTGAATTTTGCTTTTGACTTCTTTAATTTGCTGCTTGTTAACATTCCACCAAACAGAGATAATTCTGGTGAAGCATTTTATCCAATGACGCAACCAGGGGCGGCTCGTAGTGAAGGCTGCAAAGGCTGCAGCCTACCCAGTTTATCACCTCCTTATTTTTTTTTTAAGAAGCAAAATTTTTTTACCTATTCTTGTCTTTCATACAACTATCGACAATATTTTTTTTGAAAAAAATAATTTTTGTACAAAAAATGGCAACACGTAAAGACAGCCACAGCCTTTCGTAGCAAGAACTAACCCTGTAGTGTTACGTCATCAATGCTTTATGGAAGTTTGAATTACGTTCAATGAGACGTGTTAAGGCTGTGTCAAAGCAGCCTTTTTGGTGGTTATTGAGGTGTAAAGCTTAGAGATTGGCTCTATTTAGTTGCAATCACATAGAGATACTGGGTTTAATGAAAGATACGGGATGTTACGGGTTGCATACAGCTTAAGCTTGTAATACAGTGGTAAAGGCTAGTAGACTTTAGTTATGCCTTATTTGAACTAGGAAATTGCGTAAAAAGAAAAACTTTTAAGCTGTTGATTGACCGGTACCGCAGCTTAGCTAGGTTTGTAGACTAGTGGTAGCTTTTTTGTAGCCCATTAGATGTAGTCGACTAGGTACAATAGCAGAGTACCGGTAGTGTACTTAAATAGAAAAATTTGTTTAGGCCAAACTTGTGTTTATTCATGTAGACTACAGGTGCAGGTTACCTAGGCTACAGGTACGCACAGAATCAGCTATTGGTACAGTGGCGTGATAAAAAAAATTGTAGAGTAATAATAATTCATGGGAAACCTGCCAGTGTTCCTGCAGTTGCGTATAGCCCAAAGCCTACCGCCTTGCTAGTGAAATAAAGAGTTTTTTTTCATTTCAGAGCGAGTATTTATTCTGGCCAGCTTTTCTAATCATGTAGCCTACCTGTTTAAAATAGTCACGAGCCGCCACTGGACGCAACAACGACGCTTCGAAGGGAGTTGAACCGTAAACCTTGCAATCATGGCCGTCGTAAAATTGACGCTTCGAACCACTCGGCCACGCTGCCGACAGATTAGCGGGTTAGGCAAAAAATCTCCCTAAACTGAACTGTAACCCGTGTAGCGATCGTGTCATGTATCCCCGTTAAACTTTAAATTTTCACATAACGTATTCAAACCATAACTACTTTCACATCCGTTATTAGCACATTTAGCATAGTTTTGATGTAGGTTAAATGCCGATATGAATTCTCTTCATACATTTCATATTTCCGCTAAAATAATATTCTGTCAACTAAATGCTTTTGCCATTCAGATCAGAATGTTTCATCTTGATAGACGGTTGCAGTAGAATCAGAATGCGTTGTGACAAAAAATTATGATTCTCTATATTATTAAAAAGCTTTATGAATTTAAGCAAAAGAAGCAAATTAATTATTGTAATTCCCCTGCAGATAAGTTGAAGTTTTAATTTCTACACTTTATTATTTGAAAGAAAATATATCTCAATAGCCGACTATAATGTAGATGTATAACTGTTAATTTATTAATTTTCTGCAATAATTATAATCCATTTTTCTTCTTTGTTTGTAATTCTATTTGAATAAGTTTGTAATTCTATTTGAATAAGAATTCTATTTGAATAAGCTCAACTTGGATAAAGATGAATTGTGGAATAAATTAATAAGTAACACTGAAATCAGATATACAGCAATACAACTCGTTACATTGGTGACCCCGACTTTACATTGGTACCACCGACGGCTCATTTCTGACAACAATCACAATTTCAACTACTTCACCAACGTCAAAAATTCAATTTTTCCACAATACCACTCGGCGAGTTTTTTTTTTCTTTATTGTCAAACTAATCCAGTCTGGAGCTCGTAAAAAAGATTACTCTCCAGCCGAAATCCACATCGCCTATAGGAAATCGAACCAGAAGTAAAGACTACTTGTCAAAAACTAATTCTGCTGCCCAAGATCCGACCAAAAGTGAAGAGGAAATCCCTGGACCCAGCTCGAGGACATCAGAACCAGAGCAAAATGCACTTCCAAATATTACCGTAGAACATATTTTGGATGCACCCAAAATGTGGGCTAACAGCAGTTTATTACCAGCGAATTTTGTGACTCTAGAAAAATATTTTGTTTCTCGTAATGTCACTGACGAAAATGCTCGTTTTGTGTCTTTATCTAATGTTATGTCATCAAAGCAAATTGAAACTCATAGTTTTTCGTTATCGAGAGCTGCTGATAGTAATGAACCCTATACAAGTCTTAAAGATTTGATTCTGTCTTCTGTCGCGGAAGTTTGCAAAACAAATTGGATTGACGCCTTAAGCGAAATCCACTACAATGGTTCTCACGAAAAACCTTCTGATTTAATGTCACGTTTAATTGCCATTTGTAAAAATAAACTAGAAAACGATCAAGGCCAGAAAACGTTCGGCATTATATGTGCTTACGCTATAATCTAAGCACTAACTGAAGTGACTTTGGTGGTTTTTTTCTTATGGACTGGTTCTTTCATTTTATTGTTTCGTTAGGTCAATAAAGTCAATTTTTTGATAAAATGAAGTCAATTTTTTGAGATTTTTAGGTCAATAAAAAATCGCCCTGGTTATAAATTTAATTTAATTATTTATAATACAAGATACTCGAAATGAAAACCAGGCGAAATAAAAATGCTGGTTTAAATCGGTTTATGTTGCATTTTTTCTTGCTTTTCATTTCAACGCGAAAGCAGCGGAACTATAAATACCATGGTTGAATCTATGATGTCATCATTTCGGGAATGACTTATTGCCGTGAAGGCAATAGAAACGTCTGCGCTAGTCAAATCTCGATACTATGCCACTCCACGTCTATGCCACTCTCGATACTACGCCGCTTTTGATCGTCCCAACGAAATTTAATAAAAAATAAAGTTACTATGCTATCCCTTAATCTCGATACCATGCCACGTGAGATTTATGAATGATTAGTAAAAAGAGCCTTGTGACGAGTCGATGTATAGGGGAAAGTCGAGTTATATGGGATGCTTAAGCTCTCAGGAATGGACCGCCGGTCCATATCACTCAAGCATAGGTAGTCCATATCACTCCACGCACATGGCCTTCAACATTTTTTCAGTAATTTTTTCATGAAAAGCTGAAGAAACTTGAACCTACAACAAAAGTATGCCTACAGAATGTAAACTAAACTAATAACGACAACTTAACGTTTAGTCAATTGCTTTGGTCCAAACAGTTAGATAAATAATGCTATTTTTTATAAGAAAAAGCTGCAAAACAAAAAAACTGCTGTCAGCTCAAATCGCACGTACTTTCACTGCACGCCATGTTGAAAAACAGCCATTAGGCAACCTATGACTTTCCTACGCAATGAATGATTTTATTTTATTCTTGTAATGGGAGTTATGAACTGGTCCATATCACCCTGGTGGTTCATATCACCCAACTTTACCTTAATAGTATGCCACGTTCAGTTTTTGTACTGTGCTGCATAACTACAGCACTTTCGAAGTCAAAATTTCGTTTCAAATCAAAATTTTACCCAAAATGTTAACTCAGAAGCGCAAGCGACCTGACTTAAACCAAGCGAAAAAACGACTACTACTTTCGTTTCATAATGCTTCTGACCAGTGCTCCCACTGAGATTTTTTTTTAAACCCCAGATATGATCGAAGAAAAACCCCAGATAAGAATATAAAACCCCATATAGAAAATAAGCAAAGAAAATGTTTTAAAAACACGAAATATGTAGGCTACTGGTACCATAAAACTGTCCAGTGTCCACATTCATAAACAACAAATGCGATATTTGTACCTAACACAATTGCAACTGCAATAAATACTGCAGATACAACAAAGAAAGCTTGTTTTTGCAGAAAAAAAAAAGTGAAAAAAAATGTTTTTAAAACATGAAATATACCGATATCTTAAAATTGTCCACATTCACAGATTCATCAAAGTAATCTCCCATAATTATCGTCCTGTATATGACACAAAAAATTGCATCTCAATCTCAAGATATTTCAACTAATCAGTCGTATAATGCGCATTACTAGCGCCTTCCCGGCTATGTTTTTTTAGCCAACACCTTCATGGCTATGGCTATTTAATCTTTCCATGTATCGCTTTTTTACTGTTCCATTTGCAACTTCGTTGACCATTTTTTGACTGGGCTCCAAGCTGCAACATGTCAGTTTCTTCCGATTGATTGCTTGCTTGGCAAGTGGTCTATTTTCTACTGTTTTTGCCAGGGCTGCGAACTCGAACGCGAAAGAACTCGATCATTTTGCCGAACTCGAACTTGAACTCGAAAAAGTATTTTTTCTGATCTCGAATAAAACTATTCGAATAAAACTGTTCGAGTTCGTTAGAATGATATTTAAATTAAAGAAAAGAAATAAAAGATCACTGCGAAATATAGTTTGTTGTTCAATTGTGACCACAACACTGACAATTTCGATGGTACTACACAGCTGAGGATAGTCTTGAACCTACTGCATGAGCGAAATATTTTTATCTTTTTAATTGCATGAGCACCGGTGGTGAAAAAGTTGTCTCGATTTTGGATATTCACCTGCCTGAACTCGAACTTGAACTTGCTAAAATAGGTTGAACTCGAATAAAATTCGATTGAGTACGCAACCCTGGTATCTGCTTGCAATGAGGTAGTTGAATATGTTTTCATATGGTTTATTTGAGAAAATATTCTCTTTACACTTGCGGAAGAATGAGGCAGAACTGTCATCGTTGTCATGAAAAATGATACTCTACCCTATGATCTGGTTTTACCCTGAAATCCCAGTTATTCGTCTAAAAAACCCAGAACCCAAGACAAGCATCAAAAACCCAAGATCTGGGTGCAAAACCCCAGGCGTGGGAGCCTTGCTTCTGACCGACAGTGACAAGTCAACAAATTCCTTCACGCTTGTGTGGCAGACAAAAGAGAAAAAATATTCGTTTGAATTGCCGCGTGTTTGAAGCCTTGAGAGGCAAAAGTTGTTAAGTGACATTTTTTTCCGAAATTGAGTTTTTTGCATATTCGTATTTTTCTCTGTGAAATGCAACTTGTGTGAAAAAATTAGTACCGTAGAGCGAGACAGCGCTGTTTCTGGCTATTAGCCTTCATCAACCGCCCTCGGGTAAAAAACATTCATCTTCCAGGACGAGATCACTCATCCCTTCGGATAAATATTTCTTAAAAAATTTAACCTTTGTGGTACGCAATCCACTCGTGTGGCTATGTCACCATTCCAGTCAAACTCTTTACGTGGCCAGGGTGAAGAGCAACAACTAAAAAGCAATGTCCTTCCTGGCCTACCGGACGGGAAGTCATGACGACTTCCTCTTTATAGTCGTTGCTCTTCACCCTGGCCACAACAGGCTGGGCCAGGAAGGACATTGCTTTTTAGTTGTTGCTCTTCACCCTGGCCACGTAAAGAGTTTGACTGGAATGGTGACATAGCCAAGCGAGTGGATTGCGTACCACAAAGGTTAAATTTTTTAAGAAATATTTATCCGAAGGGATGAGTGATACTCGTCCTGGAAGATGAATGGCTTTTACCTGAGGGCGGCTGATGAAGGTTAATAGCCAGAAACTGCGCTGTCTCGCTCTATGGTACGATTTACTGGAGTGTTTTGCACTGTTGGTGATGGAGTGCTGATATAGCCTCTGACCCAACAAGAGGAAGTCGTCATGACTTTCCGTCCGGTAGGCCAGGAAGAACATTGCTTTTTAGTTATTGAAAAATTAGGTCAAAACTTGCAGTTTTGGCTGAGTAATTCGTGTTTGAAGTTTGAATCACAGGGCAATTTTCTGAAAAGCAAAAGTTGTTGCCGTATTTACTCGATTGTAAACCGCCCTCGACTGCAAGCCGCACGTTTTAAGCGCTAAAAATTAATGTAAGCCGCACCTGTACTGGTGTTAATTCTAAAAACTAGCGCTTTGCGCGATTTACATTTACTTGCGCAATCGTGGCGGAAAACGTTTTGCTTTCTTTTGTTCAAGTTTTGATCTTTTGTTCTTCTTTTGTCTTTGTTCAAGCATGCACGTTGAAACAATAACAAAGGTAATGATCAAAGTGGTTGTCGCTTTGCGCGATTTCCATTAACTTTCGCAATTGTGGCGGGAAACGTTTGACACCGCAATTCAGTTCGCAAAACAAACTCGTGGCTGTGGACTGAAAGTGCAGTTAGCACTTTTATGCAGTTAGCACTTTCGTGCAGTTAGCATCTTAACTCTGCTACATCATCGCATATCTAGTCTTGTATTTACATTTAAAGTTTGTTATTGCTTCTTTGCAATTCCGTTTAGGCCTACTCAAAACTCACAAAATTTTTTCATTGATAATACTGTTTAAAAGTTTTCAATAAATGCTTAGATTTCAAAATAGAAGGCAATATTAGCTCATCAGTTGTAACTGTTTCAGAGAGATAGTCGATGACTTTGGCCTGGGAAACGATGAGCACCAGCAGACCTGTGTGTGTAAAGAAGTTATATCTGTTGCACAAATATCACAAAATAAAGTGGCACTTTGGATCTTGTTGTGGTCTCATCAGTGTAGCTAACAACCTTCCGGAAAATTTATTTCATGTGAGAACAATGATTGAAAAAGTCGATAAAATCATATTTATTACTGAACCGCGCAGTGTACCAGCAGCGTACAAACGCAATTAACGTCATGTTTTTTAAATAGCAACATCATTCTGCTTATTTCTGAAATAAACGCAACCACCTTTCGGATGGCTCAGGTGGCTGAGTAGGCAGAGCGTTTGCTCTGGAGTCGTAGACTCTAGTTTCATTCCGAGTCCGGTCATAAACTTTCAACAGTATTGATGAGAGAGTAAAACCGGCCGGTTGGAATAGCGGTTAAAGACATCGCTATCGGCGCTAAACGTCTTGAGTTCGATTTCCAGCCTGGTTAAATCGGACACAGTATTGCCAACGGCTCGACGCCGCTGTAGAGTTTTTTCAAAGTTGTGTTGCTCAAGCGCTAAGCCGCGGAGTTGCGCCCCGCAACTCGATACGCAGCTCGGCGTAACACCCGGGCGTATGTTGAAGATTTGATTTTGAATATTGATCGAGTTTTTACGAGAAAAGTATGTTTAAATATCTAATATCGATGGTATTTTGGTTGCTGACGCTAAAGGCATCTATTTGTTTTTCCGGAAATGAATCTTCCAAGATCGCAAAGAAAATGTTTTATTCCAGATTGTGTGTTTTATTGCAAATCATTACTTGGCGGTGGTACTTGTCTTTAAACAGAAATGTAACACTGTTGCGTAACTGTACGCAAAATAAGAGCCCGGAGGAATTCCAAGGCCCAGAGCCGTAGCAGCCGCCCCCCAAACCCCCCAATTGGGGGGGGGCCCACACTGCCAAAAGGGGCCCCAAATTGTCTTGAAGGACCCGAAGTTGCATCAATTCAAAAACAAAGTTTTGCTTGGCGAATTGCGTTGAATGGGATTTTTTGCCCTCAGATTCTATATATTTCAGTTTTAAAATTTTTCGCTATCGTTTACTTTCAAATAGTGTCATAAACTGCATAATGATGTCATAAACAATACACTGTGTGTAAGAGTGCGCGTAGGACTTGAAAAAGGAGGCCGGTGCAGAGTTGGATGCAATCATTTTTCAAAGCTTAAATTCAAATTCATTCCTCTTGAAAAAATTAAATTCAAATTCATTAACACCTTGTGAGCAGATTTAAAATTTTATCTATTTATTTATTCGCAATTTTATTCTCCTATCATGAAAAAGCGACGGGGCGCTATACGAGCTCGCTTAGGAGTTGCCGACCATCGGTCTACCACACCTAGATGGGGTAATCCCGTTTAGTGCCTTTCCCAACAGCACAACAAGCGAACTTGCCGCTTGTTTCGCGCTATCCATTATGCTGAACGTCAACCAAAAAAGCTGTGAATACCAATTTTCAAGTCATTGGTTTGACCGGACCCGGAATTGAATCCCGGAGTCCACCAATCTAGAAGCAGATGCTCTATCCACTCGGCCATCCGATCGGTAAATTAAATTCAATCCTACCCTATTTCTGTGTCAGCAACCATAATCTGACATCGAATACAAAAGTCCATTGAAAAAGGATTTGCTAGTTTGAAAACGTGTGCTTTTGAAATAGCGCAGGAATTGGACATTGGTCCGGTCTTCCTCAATCAAAAAGTAAAAAAAAAAGAGAATGAAAATAGAAAAAGAGAATGTTTAGTTACGATGCAAATCTATATCGTAGAGCTTCTGAGGAAGAGATTCAAAGCAAACTTTTTAAAACAACTGGTGGACCAGGCTATTATGTCGATACTAGAAAGTTTTAAGCTGACATGTGATGTCGCCTCTGTCTTTGCATTGCTGTTTACACCCAGCAGCTTCGTGCATGAACAGCCATTGTCAGCAATATGATCTGGCAATACCGCACGCAGGTTCAGATTCTTTGCGACGGGTTCGATTCACGGCTGGAGTCTATTGCATTTGATATTTATATCAGATGGTTGCTGATTAGAACGACACAAGCTCGTTTGGCAGTCTCCCTTCAATACCGTTGAACTTTTAATTCAATATTAATACCTGTAAGTGCTCGCTTGCCTTGCTTCTCGAGTTTACAAAATGCGTTGTTACTGTTACCAGTGCTGAACAAAGCTTCAGAAAACTGAAATTTATTAAAACGTTTATTACATCTAATATGGCAAACAGCAGACTATTTTTTTTTCTTTCCATTTGTTGGCATTTTTATCCACCTATCACAGAAAGCAATGGGGCGCTACACGAGCTCCCTTAGGAGTTGCCGGCCATCTGTTTACCTACCGCACTTAGATGGGGGAATCTCGTTAAGTGTTTTTCCCAACGGCACAAGCAAACTTGACGGCTTTCTTAACACTATCCCTTTAATGCTGAATGTCTAGTTGGAAAGCTGTGAATACCAATTTTTAAGTCATTGGTTTGACTCGACTAGTGATCAAACCCTCAGTCTATTCACTCCTTCGGGCTCAGAAGCACACGCTCTATCCACTCGGCCATCCGATTGGTTCTTCGCTGGCCATGTTGTCAATCAAAAGTTAATGCGCCCGATCTCCAGATTATGATGCTGTCAAAAGAACATCTGTGTACGAAAAAGTGCGCTCTAGCTAGACCGGAGGTTTTCAACCTATTGGCCATGGCCCAACAGTGGGCCACAGAGCTTGACTAGAGAGCGACATCAGCATTCCCTAATCATGCCATCACGTTGACTTTGTACCTTTTAGCAAAAGTTATTGGGCCACCATCATATTTTATCATTTTAGTGGGCCATGAGCAGAAAAAGGTAGAAAAACCCTGAGCTAAACGATGTTAATGGAAAATGAATTGGGTGTAACAAACTTGTCTTAAAATTACACCTTTTATTTTTACACAGTGATAACGCGTTATATGTTTTAATTTTACCACAGTATTCGCATTGTGGTGAGAAACTGAGTTGTTACCCCTGGAAAAACCTAAAACAATTCATATCGAAAGCTAAGTATTGGGGACTTGAAAGGGTTTTTGGGGGGGGGCCCGAAGTTGAGCTGCTACGGCACTGCCAAGGCCTTACTAGCAAAGCATCTGATGTTTCCACCAAACATAAAATATCTTGAATTTATTCTTGAATCTTTCTGACAAGGCCAAACTTGAATCTAAAACAAAAGCAGTTTCACGAAACAAAGCGTCAATAGCATTGAGTAAAATTACTTGCCAACTGCCGGCTTTGCCTGTAATAAAACTGAGATTTTTTCTCTCGATAAAATGGCGACTTAAAATAATAAGTTAAAATTGGTCCGAACCACAACTGAACAATAACGAATCTGAGGATTAAAGGTGCTATGTGCAACAAGAAAACAAATCACGTGAACAGTTGCGCTACACATTTTTTTTTTTTTTTTTTTTTTTTTTTTTTTTTTTTTCTTATTTCAAGCCACTTTATTGCAGCTTGGGATTTTTGTGGTAGTGAAGTACATGCATCATAGAGATAACCTAGTTGAGCATCGAACCCGCGAAGCCAGCTTCGGAGCCCAACACACCAACCACTCGGCCAACTCCATGTGCGTTTCTTAGAATTGCAATAAAATTACAAACTGTGGAGACAAAATGATTATCTGCTAACCAAAAGCGGTGACTAGCGGCATAACAGTTTCAAACCAATTAATAGGAGACACACACGTTGGATCGAACCCAGCCCAGGTCCAGATGACGAAAATAGCAAAGCTGGTGCGTGAACAAACACAGTTGGTTGTACAGAATGTCAATTACACGCATGTTGGTCAGGAGCCTACACAAAGGAGTGTGCAGATTTTGGACAATTTTAAAAAGTGGGGTGCTCAAGGCTTACCCCCTATATACTGCATTGGAACTTAAAATCACCTCCAGAACAAAACAATTTCAAAATATTTATCTCTATACCCTATCGCTCATAAGGGTTAAAATAGTACACAGCTATTTTACTCCAAGAAAAATCCCCTTAGGACCTCATTTCTTCCGCAAATCAATGTAACTTGAGTTCTGGGACATAAAAAAAATGAAATCAAATCAAACTCAGTGTTGTACTCCTTTCAGTGCTGTGGATATACCATATTGCTGCTGATGATGACAGCTGAATATATTTTGTCGAAGCGTATAATGTTAAGGTACCGGCCGTTAGCTCAGTTGCTAAGCGCACGCTATCGGTGCGGGAGGTCTGGGGTTCGATTCCCAGGCCGGTCAAATCGGCACAGTGTCGCCAACGACTCGCCACCGTTGCGACGTTTCTTCGGAGCTGTGAAGCCCAGGCGCTAAGCCGCGGAGATGGACCCCGCAACTCGTTACACGCTTCGGCGTAATACGGCGAGTATAATGAAGATTTAATTTTGATTTTTTTTTTACAATCTTAAGATTTTCTGTGACTTCAAGCTATTTTTGCTGCATAGGTATTTCGGATCAGTTATTTTCCATCCAGCGTTTGCTTAAAAAGGCATAATGAGTAGATAAAAAAGTGTTTTCTCTTTGCTTTTCTCTATATTATGAGTAACGCGAGCGCGTTTATGCATCTGTAGGCTCGAATGGCGCCGCTACACTTAACGAAAATCAAGCAAATGTTTTACAACGTAAATTTGCAAATCAATGATACAAAAAACGGAATAACTTAATCGTTTCTTTTTATTTCTTTAGAAATTTACTTTTATTACAAGGCCGTTGAGTTGTTCACTCGCGCAAGCCATAAAAGGATATTTTTGAAAAAGCGTTCACAATTGGCCAAGTTATTCTGTTTTTTTGTGGCAATGATTGCCAACGTTTAGTAAAATATACACGCGTTAATTGAATAAATAAGGTGTGTCTACACAGAATACGATACGATTTTTTGTACGTAACCAGACGTGGGCTACCGAAAAGTCAGAGCTTCTTACGTAAAACTACGTCACTTTGCGCGCCATTCTAAAAAACAATCGTAAGATGCTTTGCAAAAACAACCGATGGAAATCAAAATTGTTTGGGTTTGAATTGTGTGGAAGATATTTTCGTCAACTGCATGCTTACGTCAAAAATTGGATGAAATTTCGTGCGACAACAAATCGGATTAAAATCGCATTTACCGTAGTGTAAACAGACCTTTAAACGCACAATTGCTATCGTATCAAAATTTTCTTCCAGCTAACATGCGAACTCTAGTTAACAGATTGGTTTTTAAAAAACTGGAGGCTATTGCGACATGATATCGAATGCATGTGACCTCGTTGATGAGACAGGAAGTAATACGTTGAGAACTCTGTTTATTTTTTTTAAGTATGTACCGGTTATTAGATTCATTGGCCCGAATGAAAGACCTTCTTATTACTCATATTAGCAACTGGCCGGTTGGCGTATATAGAAGTTAAATACATCATTGACGACGCCGGAGATCTTGGATTAAATTACCGGACCTGTCAAATCGGACACTGTCGCCGACGGCTCGCTACCGCTGCGACGTTTCTGTGCTGCCCACGCCCCAAGTGGAGATGGGCCCCAACACTTGTCACACGCTTCGGTCTGTCACGGCGAATAAGCTAATTAAAACTTTGATTTTTTTAAATTTTAGTTATTAGCTGAATGTTTGATTGTTAACAACTTAACAAGCCAATAAGCGTATTCCACTGCTTTTTTGGCCTCGAACTCGTAAAACGACATGAGATATAATACAGAAGCTGTGATTTATAACAGTTGCACATAAAAAGCATTTTATAGTTCAAATCAATCTCAAGTTGTTAACTCGTAGCAAAGTCCTCTTGGTCAAAGAAGATTGTGACATGAAATAGCTGCGAAGCGTTTTTGTAATTTACAAAGTCAACTTTGTGTCGACTTTGTGTTTCCCGTCGTAATGCAAGCGCTCTTCGGATTTACTTGTTGACTATTCCTACTTATCGGTTGCCTCCAATTAAAATTATAATGACGCAAATAGCGGCACTGAAATGACGATGACTGAGCAATAACGTTTTTTTTATTATTCACTGCTATTAGATTGTCATTAAATCCTGCGATTTAATGATACTAAGATTATGCTATGTAGGCTACGTGCTTTGCTCTGCACTAAAAAAGTTAAAACGTTGATTAGGTTCATGCATGAGTAACAAAAGACGTCACTTACTCGCGAGTATTTTTCACGAATATCGGTTCGTGCTCATTACATTATAAGTTACACATGGAAGGCAGCAAAAAATTACCCAATGGTTTCATGAAATGAAGTCGAGGCAAAATTCTAGCTTACGTCGTCAAAAGAAACTGAAGACGTGACTGGCTACTTCTTGTTGCTAGAAATAAATGTCACTGCCAGGCAGATGGGTTGAGTAATATTGCGTGAACTGTTAACTAAGCAAGAATAGGCCTACTTAGTTTTAAAAGTATTGAAATACAAGCACACGAAAATGTTTTCAAGAAAATTATGGTATATTGTCGTTGAAACGGCTATTTATCAATCTCAAAATTTCGGCGTAATATGCTCAATATATTTTGTAATCGGACAGCAACTACTGGCATTTTTCAGCAACAGCTGCAGTGATAAGTTAGGCGTAAACGTGTATTAAACATTGTTGTAACTCGCCGGTCGGTGCTTGGTTAAAAACATCGCTGTCTTTAAGAAAGTCTGGGGTTCGATTCCAGGCCTGATCAAATCGAACACAGTGTCCCCAACGGCTCGCTATCGTTGCGACTTTTTCTTCGGAGCTGCAAAGCCCAGGTTTAACTCACCAAGATGGGCCCCGCCACTGGTTACTCGCTTCATTGTGATGCCGCGATGATAAGGAAGATTTGATTTTGCTTTAAACAATATTTTGCAGTAACAACTGTGATTGATTTTAACGACAATTTTTTTCCGTTTAAAATTGGTTAAATTTTTAAAGCGATATTTTGTGTTCTCTATTTTACATTGAAAGACTTCATAATGAAAAACAATATTGCTGTTATAATTACGGTTTTTGCGATCACTATTTTGAATCAGACCGGCCGTTAGCTCAGTTGCTTAGCGCACGCTATCGGTGCGGGAAGTCTGGGGTTCGACTTCCGGGCCGGTCAAATCAGCATAATGTCGACAGCGACTCGCCACCGTTGCGACGTTTCTTCGGAGCTGTGTTGCCCAGGCGCTAAGCCGCGGAGATGGGCCCCGCAACTCGTTACACGCTTTGGCGTAATACGGCGAGTATAATGAAGATTTGATTTGATTTTTTATTTTGAATCAATTGAAGACGTAGAGCTGCTCAAGATGACTAGTAATAACGATGGCTTTTCGGAAAGGTTGAATTTTTTTTATTTCAACCTTAACTGAAAAAGTCTTCTCCAAATTGCAAGGGACAAGTTAATGTTTGGACTACGAGAAAAGTCTCTTCAACCTAGCAACGCTAATGGGAGGGATCAATTTAGAAAAGAAATGAGTTTGAGAGGTTTAGGATGAACAATGTAACAGAGCCCTTAACGGCACGGTTCCCGATTGGAATACCAGTCTTCCCGCACCGATAGCAATTTCTTAACAATTGGGCTAACCAGCCAACATTGCAATTTTTAGAGTGATATTATATTTTCTTATTTTAAAAACTTCAAGATGAAAAACTATATTGTTATAATTATGGCTTGTGCGTTCATTCTTGTCAATGAATTTCAAAACGTAGCTGCTGCTCAAGATGACAATGACAGAGGCTTTGTTAAAAGGTTTGATTTTTATTGGGAAACACTTTTTTCGCTTAATTTTCTGAATAGGATCGCAACGATCGGGGGTATTGCAATCTGTAGTTGTTCAGAGTTGCCAAACTTTTTTCAGCTTACAAAATTCAATAGAAACTGATGGTAAGAAAAATCAAAGCTGTGCTGCCCCGGCGCTAAGCCAAAGTTGTCAACGAGTAGAAGATATTAAGCTCGACCCGAACCCGATTTTTTAATCACGAAACCCAAATCCTAATTTATCAGCCAGACTGATCTGGTTTAAACGCAAAATCAAAAACACCATTTTAAATATTGCAGAAAATTTAAAAAAAAAAATGAATTTACCTATCCACAGTCGCGCCAGTTACGAGCAGCGGTATTTATACAGTCAACAGTCGCGAAAACCAGAATCTTGATTTTGTTTCGGCTTCCGGTCCGCTTGAAGCCCAATAATTTGTCAAAATTCAAGTCCAAGCCCGGTCCGAAGCCAACCCGAAAAGTCCGAGGACGATTGACAACTCTGGGCTAAGCTACGCAGATGGGCCCCGGAACTCGTTACGCGCTTCGGGGTAAAGGAAATACCACGTGCTCGATGAAAATTTGATTTTTGACTGTATATTGATACTTGTATAAGCGGCATTTGAACTTCATATAACTGAAAAAACAATTTCGTCCCGAAAACAACTGAAAGTATGTGATTTCGTGACAAAGACGTAGGCTATATCCGGTTTATCGTTAAAACACTTTTCCTGATTTTCAAACACATGTCAGCTTGATAAAAGTGTAAATTTCACGTATTTTATGTTGCAGAGAACCACTTGTTGGTGGTCGAGCTGGTTTAGTGGGTAAATTGACAAAACGGTAAGTTTAGCTGCTCGAATTAAATTAAAATGTAGATGATGACTTTCAATCAAATTGATGAGTTTCGAAAATTGACCCCTCTGTACTAACTTTTCATAGTTTCAAAAAAGTAAAATTTCACCTTTGATCTTGCAGAGAACTATCGGTTAATGGTCGAGCTGGTGGTGCCGGTAAATTGACAAAACGGTAAGCTTACTGTAGCTACTCAATGATTTAAGTACGTCATAAAATCCGCCGCTAAGAATCAAAAGTCATAATTTTCAAATCTCTACTTTTTTTGCGGATCGCCCAACATGTACTGATAAGCAAAAATGACAAAGTGCAAAACAGGAATTTAATTTATCAGACAAAAATTTGGGAAAAACATACTGTACCTAACCAAAGTTAACCAAGGAAGTATGCGCTGCAATTAACGGTGTAAGAGCTATAACCTAAAGACTTTCCATTTTGAAATTGGCTGAACCAGTGGTTGAATTCAAATTTTTTTCTGTCGATTCTATAGCAAAGTCATATTTTCAACCGGTTCTGTTTCAGCTAATGGTGCAAACATGAACAGCAATGCTGGCAGGTTTGTTGATTCAATAAAATCCCGTGAGGCGGTTCTATGGAACCTGTGCGAACTTAGCTGAATTTCATGATCAAAAGTTTGTGATTCGGTGACAACAACACCTTTCCGTTAACTTTAATAATGTTGTTTCATAAGTTGTACAGTATTGCATTGTGTTAGTTGGATATTTATCCTCCTATCACGAGAAAGCGATCATAGCGCTCTTACGAGCTGGCGTAGGAGTTGCCGGCCACCTGTCTACCATTCCAAGATGGGATAATTCCACTGTAAGTGCCCTTCCCAACGGCACAACGAGTAAACTTGCCGTCTTATTTTCCACACTGTCCCTTCAATGCTGAACGTCGAGCAGGAAAGCTGTGAATACCAATTTTAAAGTTTTTGGTTTGACTCGACTCGGAACCAAACCCCAGTTTACAGCTCCAGAGGCAGACGCTCCTACCACTCGGCCATCTGAGCTGCTAATTTTGGGTTCAATAAGTGTTTCAATTTTCAAAAAGATGTAAATTCTACGTGTATGACTGTTATATTGCAAAGAATTAGTCGATCTGGCAACTTGGGAAAAGTGACGAAACGTTAAGTTCAAATCAAATCTTCACTATGCCTGCGGTATTATGCCGATCATACGAGTGGCGGGCCCATTCACGCGACTTAGCGACTGGATTGCGGCTCCAAAAAACAGCGGAATTGTCCAATTTAATCGGCCCAGTAATTGAACCCAAGACTTTCTGCGCAGATATTGAGGTCTATAGCCATTACGCAACCAGCCGGTTGAAATGTTTTGTTAAGCTTACTTAATTATTGTTATAAGTTTAAAGTGAAAATTTCACGTTTTGCATTGCAGAGAAGTAACCGTTGAAGGTAGAGGTGGTCAAATGGGAAAATTGACAAAAGTGTAAGTTTAGCTACTCAATAACACGTTGTAAAGACTCAAAAAGAATTGTTTTCAAATTTCCACTCTTTTGGGCGATTGCTCACATGTATTAATCCGCTAAAATTCGGTTAGTTAAGCCTACGCATTACTCAAATATAATATTTAGAATTTAACCAATCAAAATTCATCGACGATATTCAAAAATTGCCTACTTCAGCATTAAATTTTCACGTAGTGCAACCGGTGCGATGCAAATGAATTACAATCCAATCCAGAGAAATACCTGTCAAATAAAATTTTTTCTTGAACTTAAATTCTCCACAATGAAATTAAATATATGAGATTGTTTTTAAATTATATTGAATGGAAAAATTAACAGTAATTGAGGGAGACTGCGAAGTGAGCTTGCACTCTTCGTGTCAGCCGGTTCCCGGTTTTTATGTGCAATGCGATCGGCTCCAGCCGTAAATCGAATCCGGCACGCAGGATCTGTGTAACCTGTGCTCAGTACCGCTATAGGCCATGATGAAGATGGAGATTAAATACGACAATCAGCGAATCAAACTCTTTTGCAAAAATTTTCATATTTTACGTAGTAATAGCCTACCGTGCACTTGTACACGCGGCATTTAAGCTTGATATAACTGAAAAGACATTTTTGTCTCGAAACAATTGAAAATATGTCGTTTCGAGATAAAGTCGTGTTTCCGGAAATTTTAACGTGCTTTTTTGATGTCTGAAGTCACATTAAAGTTGTATTTTTATTTTGTGCAATTTTATTGCAAAACTTTAAGGCGAATAATTGAGTCGTGCGCGGCCTGTACACGAAGTCAAATTGTGTTTAAGCTATATGAGTAGTAGAGAGAGTTGTAGTTTTTAACCTTTTAATAAGAAAAAAATTCCTGAATGATGCTGCCGTATGTGATGTGCGTCAAACGATGTGCGTGCGGAAAATGAACTGCAATTTCTCGTATCAAATTTCAAAAACTAATATATTCAGTTGGAATACGCATAGCCAACTATGATTGACAATAATTACCCTGTCCACATGTGCAAAGGTCTACGGGCTTTTTGCATCATAATAAACTTTGATGTCATGATTAAAAGAAGTGATTGTGACATCCAAAATTTATTGTGATGCAAAAAGCTTGTGGACTTTTGGAATCACTCACCTGAGCATGCGGACAGGATAAATAGTCTATATCAGGGGTGGCCAACCTTTTGATTCCACGCGCCAATATTTTTCACCCTTAGTTTAGATGCGCCTGTTGGTTTTGTTTAAAGCTGATGGTTCTGATTGCTGACGTACTACTGTACAAATCACCACACCAATGGTTTGTCTTCACGATGTTGATATTATAGTTGTAGACAGTGAACAACGATGAAAAGTAGTAGTATTCAATTTGATTTTGAACCATAGATACACACGGGGAAGTAGCTTGATAGACGTAGAGATAATAAATCCAACTTACGATCAAATCTCGCAATATTCCAACGACCGTGTAAACAGCAAAACAAAGAACCACGCCCTATGCGTTTCTTGCTTTACATACTGTATATCAGGGCTTTCAAATCAAAAAATAAAAGGCACATACAAGCGGAAAATTAATGAACCAAATCCAACTAATCCATTCCCAACGTAAACGTGCATAAAACTTAGGAGCGCCGCGCTAGATAACAGGTGGGAAAAATAAATTTAGAGGAAAACTCCGAACTCAGGAATAAATCTAACACTTTCCCCCAAAAGAAACTGCCATGCAGATGCAAGTTTCGTCAACACAAAGAAATCAGAAAGACAAGAAAAGTTAAACACAAAAAAAAAAAAAAAAAAACGAGCTAATCCTGCTTCTTTGGGGGCATTTCTAGTCGTGTTTAATGTATTTGTGTTAAAAGCTGAAGCTTTTGGTCCTTTTGATGTGGCGAGTTTCTCTGACCCTCCACGTGAAAATAACTTAAGTCCAAACACGGAGTTGGAAATTTTAGCTTGAGCTTCGGTAAAAGCCGTCAGATCTCGAAAAGATGGTAAGTGGCCAGATTCCTCAGTAATTCTCAACGAGTCCTTTACCCATTGCCTCTTAATGTCCATAGAAAATTTGTCGGCCAAAGATGTCAGAAATTGAATCGAATCAAGGTTAGAGGCTACGCTTTCATCATCTAGAGCGCAACAACTTCGCTTCATCAGTATGGTAAATTTGTTTAAGCGTTCAGCCACGTCACGTTCAATTTTTGGGAAATTTATTAGCTTTTCTTCACATGCTTGGGCGATTATGTGCGGTTGCCCATATCTTCTTTTTAGCGCATCCCAAGCGAGATCATAAGCACAACTACCATCGTGTATATCCGAGAGATGTTGAATGTGCTGACAAACTTTGTCTGAGCAATGTTGCAGCAGATAAGACATCTTCTTTTTCGGTGGCAACCACTCTGCTATGTGACAACTGAAGCGATTAAAAAATGCCCAATAGTCCATTGGATCACCATGAAATGGTTTGATGCTTGGTTTTGGGAGAAGTTGGTCAGACGCATCTCTGGTATAGTGCTGAGGAAGAGCCCAAGGTGGACTGCCAGCATTTGTGGCTAGCGCATTAGGTACCTGAGAAATAACTGGGTCGCCAACAAGCGGCCCAATCGTCTCAGGAGCATTTTTCGGAGGTCTTGAAAGTAACGTTTTAGGAAAATTACCATACGTAGCTTCTCCATGATATCTGCCAGATGGAATCTGAAACTTAACCTCTTTTGGTCCGGTCTGTCTCGACTCCGTATTGGTACGCAAAAATTGGTTGCGGTGATCTTGCGCCTGAGAAATATTTTGCAGTTTTAACTGGGGGTGCAAAGTTTGTTTAGTGGAAGTGCGATGAAGAGAAGAAACGTCGTCATTATCGGTATCTGCTTGGCTATGATAAAGAGAAACTTCGAGTTCTGCTGCTTCCAATCTACGCCGATCTTCTGACAAAATTTTTTGTCGTCGGATGTCTGCTTCTAATGCTGCCTTTTGACATTCCATGTCGGCTCTTTTGCGTTCTATTTCTGCTTCTTCAATCAGTCTTTCCTCATTTTAACGTTTTGTCAGGCGAGCTAACTCCAGCTTCACTCTAGCCTCCTCCAATCGACTTACGCTGGATATTTCTGACCGACTAGATTTTGACTTGCGAGATGATTTGGAACGAACAGAAGCTTTGGAAAACTTAAGTTCCTTAAAGCAAGAGGCGTCAGAAAGAACTCTAAAAGGTTCAACCTTCAATTGGCTTAAGCTGCTGGTTGTGTGGGGTAATTCAGGTGGCAGAGTAGACCTTATGCCTGCACAAGGCGCAAGATCTTCCAGAGATCTGCTTACCTTGGGCAAGTTGACGTTTTGATTAACCTTCGAAAAAGTGGGTGCCTCAGAAGATATGCCTACCTCAGGCTCACAATCAGGTTCATCTCCATTTGAGTTGACTACATGAGACTGAGAAATCTTACTGACCTTGGAGCTAGATGAGACAGGTACTGGTTTAGTTAAAGTGTCAGGGCGAACCGTAGGAGCCATGAACTCATGAGAAGTTGTAGCAGCAGTTTGAGGGCACTTACTTTGAGGATCAGCTGACAATTTACCACTGTGTGAAAGACTGTTGAACCACTGCTGAACCCTCTGCTTAAAAACCCAATATCTAGTATCAACATCCAACTTAAACGTTGAAATATCGGGTAAGTTATTCGTACTAGAGTGAGAGCTTAGGTCATTATAAGTATCGTAAACAAGGTTTACATTCTGCATTAGCTTGCTAACATTATCCAAATTTTTGGGGTTTGTCATAAGGTTTTCACCAAGCTCATACAATTGGTTTAGTTTATTAGCAACTTCGCGAGTTGTCCCAGGCTCAGTATCCATGTTACCATAAGCACGCCCACTTCGAAGTTTCATGCAGCGAGGTTGCGCACACACACTAGCACTTATATGCACTTCAAGGTGCAGTATTAATTGAAAATTAATCTGCTACAGTAAACAAACCTTCTAGCAAAAAAAGCTAACTGCTTTATGACAAAGAAAGTTATAGCGTAAGCAACGGTTAATAATATAAATTAAAAGCTAGCTGCGATAAATAGATCTTCAACCAAAAACAAATGGAAGTGCTTTACGAAAACTATCACGTAAACGAAACAACTTGTTTGCAAGATTCGACAAATCGACAATTGTTGAGGACGTAATAATCGCCTTACTTGAATTACGTAACTACAGTATACTGCAGAATTGAACCAATTAGCAAAGCAACACAGCAGTTTGTCTTTGCGTCTACCGAGAGATCGCGAAGTCTACACTTCGAAACAAATTTATCAGTGCGAACAAACAAAATGCATGCAATCGCCGTGAGCGGCCGAGAAAAGTTCACACTAACCGGCTTGGAAGGATTATGGCGCTTGCTTGCAATGTTCTTTTCCACGTTAAATCAACTTGAATACTCCAATGACGTCAGTGAAGAGACCACGAAGTAAATCAAATTGAATACTTTGTTGGTTTTGTTTAAAGCTGATGGTTCTGATTGCTGACGTACTACTGTACAAATCACCACACCAATGGTTTGTCTTCACGATGTTGATATTATAGTTGTAGACAGTGAACAACGAGGAAAAGTAGTAGTATTCTAAACGGCAAACATAAATTATGATAAAGTAACGCAAAACGACTTAACTTATACGAGCGCTATATATGAGCTTATGGCATGATTAATTAATAAATCAAAAACAATAGGCAGTAAATTATAACTGAGGTATACATTACGACAATGCTGGCTTTGCTTAAATCAAACCATTAACACACTCACCAATTTGATTTTGAACCATAGATACACACGGGGAAGTAGCTTGATAGACGTAGAGATAATAAATCCAACTTACGATCAAATTTCGCAATATTCCAACGACCGTGTAAACAGCAAAACAAAGAACCACGCCCTATGCGTTTCTTGCTTTACATACTGTATATCAGGGCTTTCAAATCAAAAAATAAAAGGCACATACAAGCGGAAAATTAATGAACCAAATCCAACTAATCCATTCCCAACGTAAACGTACATGAAACTTGGAGCGCCGCGCTAGATTACAGGTGGGAAAATAAAATTTACAGGAAAACTCCGAACTCAGGAATAAATCTAACAGCGCCACATCAAGCATCCATTTCTTTTCAGTTCTTTAAAACAAGGGCGTGCAGTATCGGTGAAGAGCAAAAAAACGGGTCTTCACTTCACGCCCTCAGACAGTGGCGCGCCCAGGATTTGGCAAAGGGGGGCCACAATCGGGGGTCTGGGAGTGAAACCCCTGGCCGCCATCGGATTTTTACGGTTTTCATAAAAAAAAACTCATTTTAGCACACTTTTTTATCGGAAAAGGGCGTGCAGTGAGTGCAGTCACTACGGACAATGCAAAAATATTTTCGCAGCTTATGTCTAAAAACAGAAGCTTGGCTAAAACAAGTGAAAGGAGGCTACAATCATTGTTAGTTTGAGAAATTATAGACTGAAAGTTAGGTTTTAGCACCTTATTACAGGGCCAAAGGGGGGGGGGCATGGCACCATGGCTTCCCTGCGTGCGCCCATGCCCTCAGACGTCCTGTTTTCCACTGACAATGTCGGTGGAGAGCAAAAAATAAAAAAAAGTCTTCACGCCCTCAGATGTTCTGTTTTCCACTGAGAAATATCGGTGGAAGGCAAATAAAAAAAAATTAGTGAGTAGAAGAGGCTTGTCATGGAAAAGGTGCATTGCGCCACTTTTAAGTTGCCAATGCGCCACGTATGGCGCATGCGCCACAGGTTGGCCATCCCTGGTCTATATTAATAAATTAAATTCACATTTCAATTTTCTTAAGATTTTTCTGCAGCATCAGTTATAACTTTGACGAGTTGCTTTTTTAACCGAATTTAAATCGAATAAAGAAATTGGCTGATGTAACCCTTCGTAATCAGCTGAGATTGGTCTCTATTCTTATTCGTTGACTCTTTACTTCATCCTATATTTTGATGCGGGAGAAACTTTTCTCATTGTGGTTTTTGTGCAAAACAAATGATTCTAAAAAGAACGTAAAAAGTCGCCCCCAAAAAAATGTAAAGCTCTAGCAAAAGTAGTTTTCGATTGCTATTACTGAGGCACTTTGAGTTTTTGTTGCTACTAGGGGCATGGGCAGAAAAAATTCTAGGTAGGCCTATTATGTTTTGGCGGTGGAAGTCTATTGGCCTAATTATACAATTGTCTCAGCAAAAAGCGTTTAGGAAAGGCAAAAGCCTATTTTGTGGATAAAATATATGTTGATATAAGCAAACGTCAATTTCCGAGAGAGGCAATGCCTCCTCACAGCGCCCATGGCTGCTTGGAATTAAGTTTTTCGTTACGCAGAGATGTGCATTGTACAAGCAGCCATGAGCGCTGGGAGTTTTAATTGTACCACATATTTTTTTTATTTCAGAGATGCTCCTCCTCGTGGCCCTGGGGGATCAAGAGGAATAATAAAAAGGTGAAAAGGCGAAAATAAATTCAACCGAATCAATGCAGTAAAGTAGAGAATGTGATGAGCGTCGAACGATGTGCGTGCGGAAAATGAACTTCAATTTTTCATCTCAAATTTCAGAAACTAACTTCCCTTTATAGAGTAGGAATCCACACGGCCCACTATGATTGACAATTTTTCTGTCCACATTCCGGTTTAAGTGGTTCCAAAAGTTCACGGGCTTATTGCATTACAACTTAATCAACGGAGTCTATTGGCTACTGGCGAGCCTATTGGTAGTCTATTGGCCTAACAATGCAGATACCTCAGTAAAAAACATTTTAGCTAAAGCAAAAGCTCTATTTTATTGATAAGAGACTTTATATGTTGAAATGGCAAACGGAAATTTCCAAGAGGAGCTATGCTTTCTCCCAGCGCCCTAAACTGCTTGCATTTCTTTACGTAACGAAAAGACTCAATTTAATCACCACAATGATAACTTTTTATTTCAGAGATGCTCGTCCTCATGGTCATGGTCTTCCGCAAGGTAAAAGAATAATAAAAAGGTAAAAAGACCAAAATAAATTCAATCGCAATAATACAATAAAGTAGAATACAATAAGTAAAAATCAAAAAATCTGTATCTTGGATTTGCTGTACACTTCAGAGACGCTCGTCCACCTCCGGTTGGTAAAAGAATGGTAAAGAGGTAAATTGGCCGAAATAAATTCAATCGACCCAATGCAATAAAGTGGCGTAAAATTAGCGAAAATTAAAACTTTATATCGTAGATTTGCTATGTATTGAAAATTATTTGCGAAGTACAGAATCGGACTAGTTTAAATGAAAAATGTGAATGCGCAATTACCTTTGTGGTACGTAGTGAGATATGGTGTTGCACTCCTGCCAAATTTCCTACGTTTACCATAAAATACAAATAGTGTTGCGCAGTTTGATCTTCTCGGTATGTGAATAACGCCTTTCCCTTTCCAACAATTGAGCTAACTGATCGGTAATTGTGGGTTCAATGCCCAAATACTTCTATAGCACAGTGGTTAAAACGTAATTAAAAGCATAGATTGCACCGTTTGCTAAAAGTTAATTGGAAACATTTTGCATTTAAATAATACAACGTCGTAGAGCGCAGTGATCATAATAATTACAAACGTGGCATCTCTTGCTGCAAATACTGCATTGCGCAAAGTATTACAAGTTAAGCAAATAATTAAAATCATACCCAACTGCAGATAGTGAACACTGTTTCGACTCTTCAGGTTTCATCAGTGTAGTAGGTGTGACCGACATTTACTCTAGGCAATATTCATGCCTGAAAAGAATTTTTTGCTTGCGTTTTCACTGCACTGATGAGATTTGAAGGGTCTACACCAGGGGTGGGCAAACTTTTCACACGAAGGGCCGTATTGGAAAAAATCTTGAAGCAGAGAGCCGCACTGATTGGAAGAGCGAAATAAAAAAGGTCATCACGACCGCAGATGTCTTATTTTCCACTCAAAATCTAGTGAAAAAAGGTCATGACGTCCGCAAATGTCCTATATTCCACTCAACATCAGTAAGGACTATAGGAGCAAGATTTATATTCTTGTAAGAGCCCACGGGCCGAATAAATTGGTCTCGCGGGCCGCATGCGGCTCGCAGGCCGTAGTTTGCCCACCCCTGGTCTAAGACAGTGTTCACTGTCTGCAGTTACTTTACTTTTGCTTTTGTGTTAAAATCATGCAGCTTTTTTATTGGCTGTTACCTCGCGTATCTACCTTTAGAGTAATTTCTGTTGTTAATTATTATTAGTGTTATGTTTCAGAGAAGCATCTTCTAGCCTTAATCCAAAGTAAGCTGTTGAAATAAGTTTCAATATGTTGACTAACCCCTTACCGTAAAAAAATGATCTAACTAAGTTGAAAAACATGTTACTTTATCCTGAAGGCGAGTTAGGTTACAAATTATTCCTTAAAAAGTGTCAATGTAAAGTTCAGTTTTGGATCACAATTTATGAAATTTTTGAATTCTTTATCATAAAAGTATCAAGGCCCAATAATACTTGAAACATTTGAATATTTTCGAGACGCTTCACTCATATTCAAAGCATTTGAATGTTCAAAAATCAAATCAAAGTTTTATTATTCTCGCGTTATTACCTGAAGCCTGAAGCTAGTGGCGAGACTAATCTCCGCAGCTTAGCGTCTGGGCAACACATCCCCAAAGAAACGTCGCAGCGATGGCGAGCCGTTGGCGTCACCGCGCTTGCTTGACCGAAACGGTAATCGAACTCACGATCCAATAACAGTGCCTTAACAACTGAGCTAACCGGCCAAAATAGATAGCGTTGTGATTTTCAATTTCAAAGAGCATTAATTTGCTTTTTATTCACGGTGGTGCCAGGCTGGCCCCGCTGGGAGATAGAGCTGTAAAAACGTAGGTCTACGAAATAAAATACTTATTTAAGAATGGCTAGTGAGAGTTATTATTTTAGTGACATAAATTGATTCCAAAGCGTTCTCAATTATTAACCGTAAAATGAACGAATTTTAAACATGCAGGAAACCAGAAAAAACAATTATTTATTACCTGCATGGAAGAACATGATAATATTGAAGTATGTAGGCCAATGTTAAAATTTCGTGATTTTGCCTTGTTAGGCGGTCCAGTTGGCGTAGTGGCAATGTGGCGAGACTTCCCCAAGAACTATGATAGATTGAAGTTTGTTCACAATGAATGAATTCCACCTGCTGGTTAGTGCAGTAGTCAAAGACATCGCTATCGGTGCGGGAGGTCTATGGTTCAATTCCCGGGCCGATCAAATCGGATGCAGTGTCGCTAACGGCTTGCCACCGTTGCAATGATGTTTCTTCGTCACCGCGTTGCCCAGGCGCTGGAAGCGGAGATGGGTCTGGGTAGTCGTTACACGCTTCGGCGTAATACCGCAAGGAAAATGAGGGTTTTGATTTTTTGGATTATAGAATTACTTTCTTTTAGGCTTTGAAGACGACCATGCCAGAAGCAAACTTTCAACGAACTTTTAAAACCGGAAGAAAAATCAATTATTGTATATTTTTGTTTGTATTTTATGAACATGTTGAGTAAATCTATGGACTTGTTTGGTCTGCTTAATTCAACTTGATTTCTTAGCATCAAAATGCCTTTTTTCTCACCAATTTACAGTAACAGCAAACTGTACTATAAAAATACGCCAAAATATTTGTTCTAGTTTTTTCTCGAAAACATTAAAGGTGACTGTAACTGTAAGATATTTTGAACATAAGCTTTTCATTAGCTTGAACATGTCTGACTGGAGTGTGACGTAGGCTACTATCTATGCACCACAAAGATTAAGTTTTCAAGGGTACATTAAATCTTGAGAACAATTGTCCTGCTTTAAAATTAAGAATTCTGAAGTTAAGATAGCTTTACCTGAGTGTGCCTGATGAAGGTCTATGTAAATAAAACTCGCTTTATGTAAATATAAATAAATAACTGAAGTTATTTTCAAATTATAGTAAGTAAACTGAAAATTCAACAATAATTGAGGGAGACTGCGAAATGAGCTTGCGCTCTTCGAGTCAACAGCCTCCCGTTATATAGGCTACGTCAAATGCGATCGGCTCCAGCCGCGAATCGAGCCCGTCACGTAGGACCTGTCACCTGCGCACGGTACCGCTTGGGCATGTCGCTTATGGAATCAGCTTTTTATGTATTACGCAAGCTTTAACAGTGTTTTATATTTTATTTGTTTTAAATGAGGCCAGCAGTGATGTTCTGTTTTGATAAATCGGATAAATCGATACAACAAGAGTAGCTTAAAGGTAAAAAGTGAGCACAGACTGGATTAAAGCCAGGCTGAGCCAGATTTTGACAGAATCGAATTGGATTCGGACTAAGTTTAGCGAAGAGCTGTGTGGCGTGCCTTAAAATACTTAGGTTTGGTCAAATAGTGGCCCATTACACATGTCAATACCAATTTGATTGTTGAGCGCTGTTAGGGGGAGCTATAACCTATTGTAAGTTGGAGGTGTGGGGTTTGTTTACCGGGCTGGTCAAATTGGACACAGAGTAGCAAACTACTCGCCTCCGTTGGGATGTTTTTTCGGAGCTGTGTGTTGTTCACGCGCTAAGCCGCGGAGACGGGGCCCGCCACTAGTAACACGCTTTGGCTCAATACCGCGAAAGTATTGAAGATTTGAAACGAACACAAGCTATTAAAAATCTTGTAGAAAATCACTTATTGTCTGTAATGCTTCATCCCACAATTGAACAAGTTTGCATTAAAAACTTGCAAACATACAAAATTCTTTAATGCATTTTCTACATTTCGTTCAATCAGCTAAAACATCACGTCCACGATTGGAGCCACGTTTTGTATCAACAGAAAACTAATATTCACGTTTTTAACATTGGAAGTGCCCTGACCGATACGCGGCGCACGCTAACGCGACAACAATTATAACGCAAGCAATCTAAATGTAGCTGGCTTTACGTGGGTCGATGAACAGTAAAACAACAATCACAAGGCTCGGTAAAATTTACCGCGCACCCGGTTTCCGCATATCGGCAAACGATTAATTTGCGTTTAAATGGCTCGATGCTATAAAAAGAGTTTTACCCAGGCGCTAAGCCGCGGAGATGAGCCCTGCCACTTGTTACACGCTTCGGTGTCATATCGCGAGTATAGTGAAGATTTGATCTGGTATGAATTTGCTTGCCAGAAACTGGAAAACCGGCAAACTTTGTTTAGGTAGTTTGAATACCAGCAAAAAAATTTTTTTGTAGTCTCAACATTTTGCATTTCCCGAAGTGTCTTCTCTTTTCATCTTGGCTTTTCTTTTATCAGGCAACATATTTTGGGGGGGAAAAACTCCAAAAGAAAAAGCTCAAATTGCTTCTGCATTTTATTTATGAAATTTTTAGATTAGTTTTGAAATGAAGAATATAGTTCTTCTAATAGCGTGTTTGTTTGTCATTGCAAGTCAGTTGTATGACTCGTCAGCTGCTGTAATAGGTCCGGATGGTGTGGAGGATAAAGACTTCAATAAAAGGTATGATTTTGTCAATTTGTCTTAAACACTTTTGGTATTTTGTTTATTTGAAAAACTGTTTTTTAGGTAGGCCTACTAGCACTAGGGCCAACGCATAAACGTGCCATACTAAGTCAGCCATAAAGAAGTATTTCCATTAACTTGAAGTATAAAACTTTCGTAGTTCAGAAACGTAATGCAATAAATTAGTTTTTTACTTTTTTTATGGGTAATTAAAGCTGTGACGAACGTTTCTTCCAAATTTCTTAAATTTTAGAAAAATGAGATAATTTTAAAGCGTGAATAGTAAAACACAAAGATCGACACTCAAAGAAACTTGAGAAAAATAGACTTTCTCTTTTCACAAAGACTTAAATTTATGGCAAAAACCGCAAGATTTGTGGCAATCTTGCAATGAAAATATATGAGTAAAAAATGGCGTAACGCAGAGCTACGCGGGTTCGTAGCTAGCAATCATCAATTGATTTTTTTTAACCTAGCGTCAAGATAAGTATTTTTATTAAAAAGTTTACGCCCAAGTATTTCTTAGAGACACTGGTTGTCTTGAAAACGGATGTCCTGGAAAAAAAATTGTCAAACGGTGAGTAACCGAGGGTGTTTCGTGTTTTGAATTTTCATTTGCTATAGTAAAAGCTTTAGGCCCAATTGTATCAAATAAAAGTTGCAAAATTTTTTCACAAACAAACGTATAACTCGCTCGAGGTTTAATAATGCTGACAGGTTTTTATTTATTCTAACATGCTTGATAATTAAGATCAAAATCAAATCTTCATTATACTCACCGTATTACGCCCAAGCGTGTAACGAGTTGCCGGGCCCATCCCCGCGGCTTAGCGCCTGGGCAACACAGCTCCGAAGGAACGTCGCAACGATGATGAGTCGTTGGCGACACTGTGCCGATTTGACCGGCTCGGGAATCGAACCCCAGACCTTCCGCACCGATAGCGTGCGCTTAGCAACTGAGCCGGTCAGATAATTAAAATCCCAATTGTAATTTGAAGACAATGGCATAACAAGAAGCATAAACATTTTGATAAACAATCTTTAAATTTTGGAATACAATAAATATGGGAGGAAAATAGCTAGGAGGAAAAATAAAGCCATAGTAAGTTTTAAAACTGAACGTTTCGACAACACAGATTCAGCTGTCATCAACAGTACTGTAAGCAAAGCCCTATAAATCTTTCAGTTTTGTATTACCTTGCTTTATACATTGCTGTTGATGACAGCTAAATCTATGTTGTCAATATGTTTAGGCAGTGCCAAAACTAGCGCCCCCCGAACCCCCCAACCGGGGGGGGCCGCACAAAAAGGGGGGCCCCGTAAATAGTCAGTACGTAGTACTATTTAATCAACGTATGATAAAGGTGCCTTAAATAAGCCTATTCTAAGATTCAATATATTTTTTGTCTTTACTCGCGCGATGTTGGGCCCCCATACCATATTCATGTTTTTGGCCTTAGGGGCCCGTGTAAATTTTTCGAAAAATAGCAGTCGCAAAACTAGCAAACAAACGTTTAGTAGCATACCAAAGGCCAGGGGCGGATCCAGGGGGGGATGTGGGGGATGCATCCCCCCACCAGCCATTTTCAACAATGCTTTGGATAAACAAAGTTCTTCTACAGTTTCGAACCTCTCATAACCATGGGTGCAAATCCATGGAGGGATGTATCCCCCCAATAATTTGGCAGCATCCCCCCCAATATTTTCATGTCCCAAAACTGGGCGTCAGCGCAGGTGATGACCTTTTTTTGGCCTTCACTTCATTTTGGGCAAAAAATTGGCATCTGGGAACGATATGATCTTTTTTTTTGGTCTTCACTTCATAGTGGGCAAAAAATTGGACATCTGCAGACGTATCAATTTAGCTAAATCATCCCCCCCAATATCTAAAAATGGTCGATTTTGCTAAATCATCTGCCCCAGTGCTCAACATAGATTTGCACCCCTGTTCATAACAATAAACCTTAGTCGCCTTCAGCACGCATAATCGAAACTGTGCTTACAAAATGCATCATATTTGATAAAGCACTCAAAGTTAGGGGCCAAAAATATGAACAAACCTTGCCTAAGAATTGTTCGAAAAGCGCTAAAATGACCATTACAGTGTGCAATTTTTCAAAAAATTTTCGGAGTAGCATGCCCCCGGACCTCCCTAAAGTCGTTTTTGTTACTTAAGTTGCTTGAAATAACTCTACCGGGAAAAAATTGCGCTTGAAAAAGTGACGAAATTTGGTGTCCTCTCCCTGAAAAAAATTCTGAATACGCCCCTAACATGAAACATTTTGAAAGGACTTATTTACGCCCGTTTCCGGGTCTAAACGTCTTTATATTCAGTTAACATTCAACCTAATTCAAAATCACATCCCCCCCCCCACCAAAACTTTCTGGATCCGCTCCTGCCAAGGGCCTCTCATTCTCTAGTGAAAGGCGCAAAAATAAGCCTTAAAAACGTTTTTTCTTCGCATAGGTAGCGAAATGTTAGAGTAGAGTTTGCTTGCAGCATTATTTTAGTGGGTTTGGAAGGGACCTAGTTAAACAGACCACTAAACCTTGTTAAAACTGAGGAATTTTAAAGGCTCCAAACGCACAAAAAGCCTCCAAAATAAGGTGAAATTCCGCAAAATTTTCTGGGGGGGGCATGCCTCCCCCAGACCCCCGTAGCTTGGCATCGCCCCTTCGGGGCTCGCTCTTTTGCATCACCATCCAAGAAAAAAATTTTAGGGGGCCCCGAAAGATGATTTCGGGGGGGGGCCCGCATTACCTAGTTTCGGCCCTGTGTTCAGGTTACACGTTCCGCTTACACAGCTTACATTGCTGATGAGTGATGACAAAAACAGAAACATCCAATTTGCTAAGAGCATTTTAATGAAATACCAACACACATCAAAAATACAGTTTCTTGATCCAAAAATCTGTAAAATGTCCCGCAATACACCTTGTTGACATAGCGCAATGAGAATGCGCAAAGCGCTAAAAGCGTCCCAGACATAGGCTTAACGACCGATTTTGCGCCGCCAAGTGGCTCTGAAAAAGGTTTAAGATCATTGTTAGAAAAAGATCAAATACCTTTAAAACGTGTTTGAAAAACACACTTACACAAAAACTGTAGAGGAAACGTACACCTGCACCCAAAAAAATGTAAAAATTCCCCTTTTTTTTTCACTTCGGCTTTTCTTGTAGCTCACTGATTGAAGTTTATTTGTATCATAGAGACACTGGTTGTCTTGAGAATGGATGTCCTGGAAAAAAAATTGTGAAAAGGTGAGTGGCCGATGGTGTTTTGGAATTTCTTTTATAACATTTTGAGTAGAAGACAATGTTACAGTGATATTTTGAAGCTGAATTCACGAAGATGGTCTTTGGGACGCTTTTAATACGAAAAATGACCCGCAATAAGATTGCGAAAAGCGCTAAAAGCGTCCCAGACATAAGCCTAACGATTGATTTTGCGCCGCCAAGTGTCTCGGAATAAGATCTAAAATCATCGCCATTCTAAAGAAAACAAATAGCTTTAAACGGCTTTTGAGAAACACACTTACACAAAAACTCCAGAAGAAATGCACACTTGCACACAACAAACATTTCGAGATTACCTTCTTGTCTTTTTTCCATTTCGGTCTTTCTCTAGTAGCTTACTGATCGATTTACGTTTATCTATTTCACAGAGACACTGGTTGTCTTCAAGGTAGATGTCGTGGAAAAAAAATTGTGAAAAGGTGAGTGGCCGATGGTGTTTTGGAATTTCTTTTATAACATTTTGAGTAGAAGACAATGTTACAGTGATATTTTGAAGCTGAATTCACGAAGATGGTCTTTGGGACGCTTTTAATACGAAAAATGACCCGCAATAAGATTGCGAAAAGCGCTAAAAGCGTCCCAGACATAAGCCTAACGATTGATTTTGCGCCGCCAAGTGTCTCGGAATAAGATCTAAAATCATCGCCATTCTGAAGAAAACAAATAGCTTTAAACGGCTTTTGAGAAACACACTAACACAAAAACTCCAGAAGAAATGCACACTTGCACACAACAAACATTTCGAGATTACCTTCTTGTCTTTTTTCCATTTCGGTCTTTCTCTAGTAGCTTACTGATCGATTTACGTTTATCTATTTCACAGAGACACTGGTTGTCTTCAAGGCAGATGTCGTGGAAAAAAAATTGTGAAAAAGTAAGTGGCCAATGGCGTTTTGGATTTTCGCCAGCAAGTTTATCAGTGGATGACAATGTTATAGTGACATCTTAATGTTCATTTTACGAAGACGAGATCTGAAATAAAAAAAAAACAAATAACTTTTAAGGGCTTCACCTGCTTAAATAATTGCTTATCTAAAAAATCAAGTAGTTGAGTCATACTCATACAAAATATAGAAGAGCTGTACACTTGCGCACAAAAAACATATTAAGAGCACCATCTAGGGACCAAGTTTTTGTCTTTTTCACTTTCCGCTGTAATAGAGTGGAGCTTGGAGCCGGATCCGGAGCGGAGTCGGAGTCCGCATTTTTATGCCGGAGTCGGAGCGGAGCCGGAGTGCCAAAGTAAAAATAAAGAAGTCGGAGTGGAGCCGGAGTCTAACTTTTAAAATACTTTCTAAACGGAAGTGATAGTTGGTAACTTGGGAGTAGATTTTATTAGATTAGCGTCCCGAGATATTTTTGCTTTCTGGAAAGAAAATATTAGAATATGCGGTTAGCCACTCGGAAAGTCAGAATTGGTATTTTCTCAACTCAGTTCTCCCGCATCTCCAATTCTCCATTCCAAACGTTCAATTAATTTTTAGGAAGCTTCTTTTTCACCGGAAAGTTACGATTACCAAACTTATTTACTGTTTATCTTTTAACAAATTGTGTTCATAGTTCATAAAAACTACTAGGCTATTGGTATTGTCAGACAGCACTAACTTGCCATACGGTACTGCGGTACCGGTTGGTAACTTGTACAGTGTAAACAGATAAATATCAACTCATCATTCCAAGGTTGCCAAGTGCCTACCGGTATGCCTGTACCAATAACTACTGTAAATGTCAGTAAAACCTAAATTTTGCTATTCTGTTCGTGACAACTAGTATGGTATGTTTAATAATGTTTAGTGGTTTGCAAATCAAATGTTATTTAAGATAATTAGTATAATGGTGGCTATAGTTACTGAGTTATTGCTAAAAAATGTTATTGATACCAAAATCTAGTGATGAAGCCAAAGCTTTGCTAAAACGTGAAAATCTGATTCAAGAATCTGTAAAGGGAAAAAAAGTGAAGTGTGGATGAAGTGTTGTTATCGATATATTTTTTTCTGAGCGTGTTTCTATTTCGGAGTTTTTTGGATCGGAGTGTTGCTCCAGGCTTTCGGAGCTGGATTGGAGTCGGAGTCTGCGTTTAAAATATCGGATTGGAGCTGGAGTGAAAAATTAGCCTCTCCGCTCCACTCTACCCTGTAATTGTAGTTTGAAGTAAAGCATTTAAAGCTAACACAGTAAAATTTGAATATCTTTTTCAAAGAGATTATTGAATTTTTAGGGAGGTTAATGATGGCATTTGAGATGGATCACGGGGAATCGGAAGTTTAAATAACATATGTAAGTGTGTAGGGTGGGAGAGCGAATAATAAAAGGGGTAAAGTATCTAAATCTGGCCAAAACGTTAATCAAATTGTAACCAGCGCATAAGCATTTAGCGTTTCAAAACGTCTTTGATGTAAAAACCCTAAAGGCTGTCTTATTTAAGTCCAAAAAATTACGTTCCGTAACTAGCAAGCATGTCATCGTAATGAATGAATAAAGGAAGTCTTTAAGTATTTTTGTAGACAGGAGGCTGTGAAGAGACTTAAAAGTCTTCGAATCTACAGCCTCAAAATGTATTTTTAGATTCTAGGTTGAAAATAGTTTCAACCAGTAGGGCATAAAGAACTGTCATAATTAGTGATGTACCGATGCCGGTTTTTACCGATGTTACCGATGCCGAAGTATTACCGAGGCATCGGCCGATGTTACTGACATTTCATGATCTTTTACAAAATCAGCAATTCATGTTTTATGCAAATTAAGGCACCCTAGTCTATAATATGACTTTGTCTAGATGTGGCAATGAAGAGTTCAAAAGAGGCTTCCTCTTTATAATACACTTTATTCACATGATAATAAATGACTATGTATGTTCTAGCTTTAGAACGCGCGCTTTACGCAATGCGAAGTTGATATTCAAAAGTCCGCTGCACCTGTTTTGTCGTGCTAGTAACATGCACGCAATTGCAACCTTACTTACTTTTCTGGACCCTCTTATCCTTGGGGGGGTCGCGAGGCAGCAGCTCGAGTTGGATCCTCCAAGCATCTCGATACTCTGCAACAAAGGGCAGATGCTCTGCTGGGATGCTAAGGCTAGACCAACTAAGATCTTCTACGTAATCTCGCCATCGAGTTCTGGGATGGCCTCTAGGCCTTCGACCAATCGGTGTTGAACAGAGCAGGTTTATGGCTGTTCTTTCCTGGGACATTCGTGTCACATGTCCATACCAACGCAGTTGCGATCTTTCTAGTCGGAGAAGCAGCGATTCGATGTTTAGACATTCACGAATATCTGCACTTTTAACCTTGTCCAACAAGGTCAAACCGCTAATTCTTCGCAAGAACCCCATTTCGGCAGCTTGAACTCGAGATCTCACTTTCCGATTCATGATCTAACACTCATGGCCATAAGTTAGAATAGAAACATAGACTGATCTGAAAATCAATTGGTTTGCCTTGCTACAAAGCTCCCGTTTCAGTACCACAGATCGGTGGAGCTGGCTCATTACTGCTCTTGTTTTTCCGATGCGGATATCCATTTCTCTATTTTGTGTGCCATCACTTGTGAATGAGACGCTGACGTATACTTGAATTTCTCTGACTGTTTTAATGGTACTCAATCACTTGAAGAGAGCACTGCTTTGGTTGTCTGGACAGGCACATGTTTTCTGTTTTTGTAGTACTGATTTTCACTCCGGCAACAGAACATGCATCCGAAAACCTGTCAAGAGCAGTGTGCGAAGTTGGGGGAGGAAATGAGGGGACATGTACCCCCCAGTAAAAATTGTCGTCGTCCCCAGTAAAGAAAAAAAATGAGTCCTGGGGGGATGCCAAAACGTCCCCCTCAGTGATAAGTATCGCAAAAAGTCAAATGTTTTTTACTGGTATACGTGGCGCCTGTGGGTAGCCTACTGACAGCGGCGATACTTTCCAGCATATCTTTTAGCCATTATGACTTCCTTCACAAACCAAACAAGAACAATCTTTTTGCAGCGCGCCTGTTACACTGCACAGATTCAGAACAGTTCATTTTTCATCAACACTAAAATACGTCAGCAGTTTTTTATAAGCATTAGTGAAAGCTTTTTATAAGCATATGTTAAAGTAGCGGTTCCCAAACTTTTTTTAGATTGTATTTGAGATTGAGAGTATGAATTAAGAAAAATGCTATAGCTTCCGGGGCTCAGCCCCGGACCCGCTTGGGTAGCTTGCTGCTCTCCCCTTAAACCCTTAACTTCATTTATGAAACAAAAACCTGCCTAAAACAAAGCTAATGAAGCATAAGCGCACACAGGGGGGGCACGGTGCCATGGCCCCCCCTTTGGCTCTGTAATAAGGTGTTAAAACCGAGCTATAATTTCTGAAACTGATAATGGTTGCAGCGCCTCCTTTCACTTATTTTAGCCAAGCTTCGATGCTTTCAGACAAAAGCTGCGAAAATATTTTTGCATTGCCCATAGTGATTGCACTCACTGCATGCCCTTTTTCGATAAAAAAATGTGCTAAAATGAGTGTTTTTCATCAGAAAACCGAAAAAATTTCGTTGGCTACGCCTACGCTCTGGGGGCTACGCCCAATCGCCTAATCCTGAGTGCGCCACTGTAATGAAGTTTTCGAAAATTTTTGTTCATCATGCTGGTGGTATGCAAACACTCAGTACGTTTTCCGCCACTGTTTTAATTTGGTCATTGACCAATGACGACGTCCAATGAACAATAAATACCATTTTTGCAATATTGTCTTGTTATTAGGGTTCAGAATTCAGACAAAATTGTGGACAAAAACATCACCCCCGTAAAAATTTTCTACTTCGCACACTGATCAAGAGCTTGCTGGAGACCATTTTGGGTAGAGAATTGCAACCTTACCTTACCGTTTTGATCACATGTTTAATCAGAAATCGCGCTTGGCTGAAATGTAGATCAATTTCAGCAATGCACGCTACCTCGAACTTCAAAGCCATCTTGAACGCTTTGATTAAAGCCGCTTACAGGTGTTAATAGAGGAAAAAGTTTTTCCTATGAAACGACGCGTAGATCTAACCGATTTAGTCATAAACTTTAAACTTCTGTAAAGTCTGTCACTTAGATTCCCGTAGACTTTGCTTTTATCATTGGAGCTTCAAGTTTAGTTCAAAAAAGACAAGCGCTTTTTTCAAGCGCAAAGCGTGTAAAGGCGTACTTTCTTCGCTAGTTTTACACTCTTCTAGACACTGGGTGGAATAGCCTCTTTTTAATTTTTTTTTTATGATCAGTGTAATCGCGTATTTCTCTAGCGATTATTGTTTATCGCTGTCGTTGCTGGAAAGATTTGACTAGCTGCCTCATAATCAGCAGACAACGTCTACGCTTTTTGTCTTGCAGTTTGCAGGGACAACTTTTTATACGGTGGTCCACAATCGTTTATTCGTACTGCATAAACGCCGTTTTCTACAAATAAAGAAAAACAATAAACAACAAAATTAGACACAAATTTCAAACCTCGAAAGGAAGAACACTTACTGACTATTAGCGCAGTAGGCTGTAGTGCGTAACAATTAACCAGCGCGAATTGATAAATTTCCGTTTTACAGTAATTCAACTGATTTAAAAACCTGCTTTTATTCAAATAGAATACGCATGAAAAATAATACCTCGATTAAAAATTTAGAATTACAGTAGTAATAGCTTTACAGCTACAACAATAAGATTCGAACGCAACTACATTGCACTTGACACATATGTAGGCCGAACCGGCGAACTATAACGTTAGATCTATGTTAAGTAATCAATCGTTAGGTTAACACTAACAAAGAAAAACAAGAAATTGCAATAAAATTTAAAAAAAGCGTTGATAAATGTTATTCTGTTGATTAAATCATCGTTTGAGAATTGGAACTTTGTATCAGCGCAGAGGAAGTGTAGTTTTATTAATGGCAGATCAAAGGACAAGTCCGATTTTGAAAAAAACTTTTAATGTGCGCGGCTGTGTGCTCGAGATTTCGGGTGCAGTATAGTTACTTGACATCGGCCGATGCATCGGCTTAAATTCACTGATGCCGACGCATCGGTGAAATTGTCGATATTACGATAACATCGGTAACATCGGTTTTTCCGATGTTGAACATCGGCATCGGTACATCCCTAGTCGTAATGAAATTTCCCCAAACAGGCATCTTCATAAACTTACAGCACAACTACCACGTTGGAAATGTGGTTGAACAAAAATCAAATCTTGACTATACTTGCGGTAATGCGCCGAACCGTGTGACGAGTGCTGGGGTTCATCACCGCGGCTCAGCACCTGGTCAACTCAGCTTCGAAGAAACGTCGCAGCGGTGGCGAATCCTTGGCGACATTGTGCCATTTTTGACCAGTCCGGAAATCGAACCAAAGACCTCCCGTGCCGACAGCGTTGTCTTTAATTGCTACGCCGACCGTCCAGTGGAATTGTAGTTAAATAACATTTAATTATGTTTAGAAACTGAAGACGATGTATGCGACAGAAAACAGATTTCTCCAAAAAATTTCTTGTCGAACTCATTGTGCATCTTTATCTGAGTTGATATTTTATTAAAATGCTATCGGCGAATTGGTTGTTTCTGCTTTTGTCGATTATCGAGGTATTAGTATCAGTGCTGTTGCAAAAAAATGGGAATATACTGGGTACTACAACCCACTTTTTTGACCAAGCCTGGTCTGAAGTAAACGTAAACCATTCCCATAAAGCATTAAGAAAATTTCAAGGCGGGCTTACGCTCTCTGAAACAGTTGTCATCGGAAACGCAACTGTTCCAAGTAACATCAGCTTCAGTCAAAAAGGGCACCCTGTCACGTAAATGTGTAACTATACGTAGGGTTGCAAATACAGATACCGGTACTTAAAAAAGTAAAGAATTAATCGATATTCGATGGTAGCTTAAAAAAGTAAAGAATAAAGAATATTGTAATCGATAGCCAATTCGGTATTATAGTAGGCTAAGTGATCTTAGCTTCTTCGAAATACTGCAAACCTAGTGTTCACATCAAATGCACTTTTTCACACAAAGTTACCGATATTTTGCTCGAATTATAAAATTTGCCAGACTTACGTTACATTGGTTTTAAATAGAATTTTCTTTCAAACTTTTTGCCACTCTCTCGTCAGAGTGATACTGGTGGAATGACAATCGTCCTTCTATAAAATTATCTTTTTTAACAATGTCATTCCACCAGTATCATTTTGACGAGAGGTTGGTAAAAAGCTTTGATGAAAATCGTATTTAAAAAATATGACTGATATGGTTAATTAGTTAAATACATTGAAAAGTTAAAAATAAGTTATTAACTTTTTGCCGTAATTTTTTCTGATTAATACGTATGATTAATAAATAGGAATTAAAAAAACTAATACAAATATTAACATCTTCATTGTGTGAGAATTTAAATTTCAGAAAGTATGATTAATGAATAAGCAGCAACAAAGTATGATTGATAAATAAGAATTAAAAAAACTAATGCAAATATTAATATTAACTTTGTGTGAAAATTTGAATTTCAAATTGAAAATGCACTGATGAACTTGCGCACACTGTAGGAATATGTCGAAATTGCATGCTGATGTTATATTAAAATGCTTGAAAAAAAATTTAAATTATTTAGTTTTTGTACCATACAATGTAAAAGCGCAGCGAGGTAGTGAAAGCTCATTAGTGCGTTTTTCTTCATCAAAAAATACTGTTAATGACGCAAAATGGATTTTAAAGTTTAAACACACCACACTAGATATCGCTAGTCAACGTATCATACCTATACAACCTTCAGTTATACAATTACAGTTTCATCAAATACATCAAACTAATATCAGCGATTGCAAAATCTTGATAGATTAGGATAATTCCCAAATTAATTTTGCTCTGTTTAAAAATAAAGTAGAAGAACAGGTGGCATTTTTAGGTCAAACAAGCAAACGAATATACACTTCTTTAGGGATAAAAAAAAGATTTTACCGATTTAACAACAGCAGAAATGGTGTGATACATTGCAAATTTTACCAAATAATAAGTTATTGACTAGAATAGAATATATGAAAACAATTATTTAGCTACAAATGAAACAAAGTTGAGATCTCTCCAAATTAGATTGAACATGAGATGTATTGTAACAAATCTGCAATTTAATGGAATGGATATCGTTGGCAATGAACGTAGTGTATTTTGTTCTGACGATCCTGAAACTATTATTCATTTGTTTTGTAAGTGTAAATTTGTAGACGATTTTTGGCAAGATCTTTCTGACTGGCTTTCGATTAAATAATGTTACGATTTTAACTTGGAAAACTGGCATAAACTATTTGGATTTGAAGTTTGCTATGGAATATTTCAGTTAGTTAACAAATTACTTTTATATTCACGTTTTTCAAATTATTGTTGTAAATATTCCAAATCATTACCCAACATGGCACAATATTTTACTTTGCTTAATTCAGTAAAGAAATCAGAATATATAAGAGCTAAAAAGAAAAACAAATTGGCGTTACCCTTTGGAAAATGGAATCAGTTACGTTAAATGAATTGTTTGATATAGTGTTCAGTTTGTGTGTCTTGTTTGTATTTCTCGTTTTACTATCTCAAAATAAAATAAAATAAATGAAAAATAAATAAAAAAGTAGTGAGTAGTTATGAAATGCAGGCCTACTATGCTAGCTGCTTAGGTCAACCTAGAGCTGGAGTTTATTGAGCAATTTACTGGAAAGCGAAACATTCTAGCAGTTCCACTGCTGAGTTAGTGCTAGCTCCGATGGCCGAGTGATAAAACCGCCCACCTCTACAGCTGTAAACCGGTTTTGATTCCGAGTCAGGTCAAACCAATGACTTTAAAATTGGTATTCACTATTTCCCTGCTTGACGCTCAGCGTTAAAGGGACAGTGTGCAGAACAGGCCAGAAAGTTTGCTGGTTGTGCCGTTGGGGATTTTCCCATCTTGCAGAGGTAGAGATGGCCAGTAATTCTTCAACGAGCTCGTTTTAGAGCATTGATCGCTTTCTCGTGATAGAATAAATATGCGACTAAACGTGCTGGTCGAGCAAGGCAAACCCTAGTCTGTCTGTCTGTCTGTCTATGTTGGACTTGGGCAAATTACTCTCCAAATCCATTTAAATGCAAATACGAAACACTTTCTGGCAGTAGTGGTAAATGCAATTACTTTAATAATGTATTTAAATACATTTGAAAATACTTTTCAAAGAAAAAAAATCATAAGCCTACGCTTAAAAAAAGCAACATAACTTGGCGAAAAGAGTCGAGACTTTGCCAGAATAGCTTCTCTCAAAACGATCATTGCATTATCATTTTTTTATGACGGAGAAAAACTGACTGTAAAATAAACAAAGAATAGGTTAATTAATCATTTGAACGGAAATGTAACAAATTAGACAAAAAGTTCCTTACTAATTTATTATCCACTAAGTGACTAATGCATATCAGCATTTTCGCATTTGTTCGCTTTCAGTAAGGTTAACTTTTTAAAGTTCTTATGGGCCAATTTTTCCTTGCGTCCTTGAAAAATATTAGAAGCAAATGAGAAGAGACGCTCTACGGGTGCTGACAATGTCAATGAGGTGTTGAATTTTAAAACACGTTTTTAGTTTTTGGATAGCGATGCAGTGATTCCAGATTTGTGTTTGGGTCTTCCAAACATTGTGCACCCTCAAAGCCGTTGGGCCAATGGTAGCAAATGTATTTCAAATGCAAAATACAAATACTAATCATAAAAAACATTTAGATACCAATATACTGTATAAAATTATATGCATTTACATGCAAATACAAAATACAGTATCTTGTATTTTAAACACGAATATATTTTAAAATATACATACATCCCAAGTCTGCTCTATGTTAGCCTAACCTAGCGCCAATATATCGCTGCAATCGCCTATATCCAGTGGCGTAGCGAGAAATTCTGAAAGATGTGGAGAGGAGAGGGCAAAAACTAGTACAAGAGCCATCAAAATAACCTGGCATATTTCGGTCACTTATCTACATTTGTTCTTTCTCACTGAAATTCTAAGTTAAAAGAGGGGGTTATGACTCAATGCCCCCTCTACACTAAATACGCCCCTGCCTGTAACAGAAACGAGCAAGTTATGTCAAGCAGTACTCGAGTTGAAGGGGGTGCCCTGCGCGCACAAAACAATTCAGAGTAAACCATAACTACCCTATACATAATGACCATTCCCCTTTTACGTCTGCGTGAAAAGCTTGCACCATCCCCCATAAGTGTTTTTGCAACTCGAGCATAGACGTCAACCGTGCGTCCTTGTTTATGTACTGGTGTAACGGTACGGGGTGTGGCTGGTTTTCAGAAAACCAAAATATAGCAGGCTATCAGCTAATCATCTGCTAGTACCTACCCACGCTACAACTGAACAGTTGCGTTGCTGCTATAGGGCAATACGTAGGCGTAGCTACTTACAGCCGAACCTGCTGAGCACTAGTCTTGGCGGTGTGCACTAAGCATTTTCTGTGTTTTGCTCACAGTCATGCCGTAACCAACGGCGGACCTATGGTCGCGTGGCGGACAATCCAGATATTGCATACGACCATAGATGCGAAGAAACTTTACAATTTTTTTTATTTGTAGTTGGGGCTTTTGGCACAAAAAAAAGTAATAACTCACTTACAGTACAGTAATTTTAAATTTACTGAAGTAAGATAAACCGACCGACCGGCTAAAACCGGCCGGTTAGCTCAGTGGCTATGGGCACGCTATCGGTACGGGAGATCTGGGGTTTGATTCCCGGGCCGGTCAAATCGGCACAGTGTCGCCAATGGTTCGCCACCGTTGCGACGTTCCTTCGGAGCTGTGTAGCCCAGGCGCGAAGCCGCGGAGATGGACCCCGCCACTCGTTACACGCTTCGGCGTAATACGGCGAGTATAATGAAGATTTGATTTGATTTTTTAAAGCGAGATAAAGTATCCTGGATGGAAAGAATCGAATATGGAATATCGATATGAGTAGAAAAAAATAAATAAATAAAGACTAGGCCATATTTGGAGCTCATTCAAAAAAGTAAAGGCTTCAGAGCATTTGATACACAAAAAGTAAAGAATATCGATCTCGAATATCGATTACAATCGATTTTTTGCAACCGTGACTATACGCATGCTAGGCCTATGGTGCGGCTAAGGACTAAAGAGTCAGCAAAGCACCACATGCTTTGGTTACCCATTGATATATAAGTATCATGCGGTTTGTGTTTGAGGGCAAGGTTATTAAAGTTCATTTCATTTCTTCAATTTGCATTTCAGGTAAAAACTAATACATTTCACGAATGTTTTCAGCAAAGGATTTCAAGCCAAGCTCATGTCGAGCTCTCTTTAGCGCATTGGGCCTTTGTTATGAACGGCGACGTGATTAGTTGTAATAAAGTACAGTATTTAATGTCCATTTCATTATCTTGCCCATTTCATCATCTCTTCGTGTTTGAAATCATTGATTTGCGTGGTACTAGCACCCTGTCGGACCTATATTTTTTCCTTCAAAAATGTCGAACGTATATTTTCGCAATCGTGGTATGAGAATCATATCCGTTTCATCATCTCTTCGTGTTCAAAATCATCGACTTGCGTGGTACTTGTCACCTCGTCGGACCAATATTTTTACCTTCAAAAATGTCAGACATGTTTTCGCACTCATGGTATGAGAATCACGCTGCCATCATTTTGCAAAACCTAACAACTGCAATTTTTCCGCTTTTCTAGTTTTCGAGAAAATTTGTATAATTTCAAAGGATCTTTATCTTTCAAGAGTGAGTTTCTTAGCAGTGACGTAGTATCAGACTCTGGATTGAAGTTTTTTTGTTTTAGTTTTTCTGAAATACTCTGTTTGTTTGTTTTTTATACGCTCTAGTTGGGGTTAGCTCAATGAACCTCTGGATAATTTTCAATGTTTCATTCGTAACTGCTTAACAGAGTTTAGTTTCAACATTTTCCCGAGATAGTACGGTAATGTCTTCCAAATGAACTTTGAGTTGAAAAACAAAAAGTTTTTAGTATCCTAAAACTTTGCTCGGTAGGTTTCTCTTCGTGAGGTCATACAGTATATTTTCAGTTTTAAGAGCATTTTCCTAACAATTTCTTGCGACGTCATCGTGATGCAGACGAAGCTATTAAATACGTGTTTATGACGTAATAGGGATAATTTCATGTTCGGTTATGCAAAATGCTTTCCAAAACTTTATCAACAAGTTATGTTTTGCAAATCTTATTAACCTCTTCGTGCGCGGTGATCTTTGGTTTGAGTAAAACATTATTTTTTTCCTTTTTTGAGGTCAGCTAGGGTTCAATATTAACAATCTAGCATGAAAAAAGTAGGTAGTCATTTCCTTGTTTGTTTTCTGGATTGTACGCGTTTGTGCAGAAAAGTTCTGAATAAAGCAAATCGTTCTCTGTAGCTGGATTTAAAATTCTCCTGTTTTTCCTTACTATTGCACTGGCAATCACAAAACTATCGCTAAATCACAGAAACACTTCTTATAACAGGAATGGCGAACCTTTTTTTAGTGTTGGGTCAAATTTAAAGTCGTAGACCGAAATAAAAAACGGGGGTTGTGGATGTAAAAAAATGAGAAAAGGAGGTTATCACGTCCACGGATGACCAATTTTCCGCCTAAAATCGGGTGTAGAGCAAAAAAAATGGTCATAACGTCCGCAGATGTCCAATTTTCCGCCCAAAATCGGGTGAAGACCAAAAATAGGTCATCGCGTCCGCAGACGACCAATTTTCCACCCGAATACGGGTGAAGACCAAAAATAGGTCATCACGTCCACGGATGACCAATTTTCCGCCTAAAATCGGGTGTAGAGCAAAAAAAAGGTCATCAGGTCCGCAGATGTCCAATTTTCCGCCCAAAATCGCGTGAAGACCAAAAAAAGGTCATCAGGTCCGCATATGTATAATTTTTAGCCCAAATTTGGGTGAAGAGCAAAAAAAAAGGTCATCACGTCCGCGGGTAAAGTTTTCCAAACTACAAATGGGTCACTGAAATTTGCAAGTGGGTCAGACCCGAGGGTCAGTGATTCGCCATCCCTGGAGTATAGTACTAGAATACCAACTAACTATAAAAAAAACTTTCTATAAACTCTACATCATGAGTTAAAGTAACGTAATTGGCCAACAAAGTTCAAACTACCTCTAGACTAGGCCTTATACCAGTTTCTTTTTTGTAATTCATTTGTTCTAGGAATTCTGGTTCAGTGACTAGCCTAGTGTTAACCTTGAAACTTTTTCTGGATTCCAGCTCAAAAAGATAAGAATGCGCTTTTAGCAATGCTCTCTTTGAAATCCCCCAAGCAGATAATCTTAATTAGAAACAAAGAAAAATCTTCACCCAATCATCAGAAGTTAACATCGTTTACCATTTTATTTCATCATACTCTTGTTCACAATTGCGCACAAACGTTTTGAAGACCGCTGATTCAGTCGTTTTACCCTTAAAATAAATGCTAACATCATGTACACGAATGTGTACATCGTACACGAAGAGGATTAACTCAGAAACGGCCTGGTTAAAACTTTTGAAGTTTTTACCAAAAATAAAGAATTATCAAAAAACGCGAAACTTACAAAAAAATTATTTTGCAAAAAATCAACTTTCTAGATCTTGCGAAATGACGGTAGCTTGTCCGTTTCATCATCTTTTCGTGTTTGAAATCATCGACTTGCGTGGGACTTGTCACCCTGTCGGACCAAAATTTTTCCCTCACGAATATCAAACATATGTTTTTAGCACTCATGGTATAGGATTTAAGTTGAGAAGTATGTTTGTAGTCAGAATAAAAAGAATAACTTCTTGAGTGCTGTATGACCACTGAATTTCCAATAGTTTTGTGAAACTGACAACCAAATTAAGTGCTGCATGTAAAGCGTCTCATAGCTGAGATGTATCGATATGCTAAGCTGGTTAGCTGATTAATTTTCTGCTTAAAACTGGCCGGTTAGCGTAGTAATTAAAGACTTCACTATCGGCTCGGGAGGTCTGGGGCTCGATTACCGGGCCGGTCAAATCGGACATAGTGCCGCCGACGGCTCGCCAACGCTGCGACGTTTCTTCAGAGCTGTGTTGCTCAGACACTAAACAAATAATAGCTAAATAACAGAAGTTATTTTCAAATTATAATAAACTGAAAATTCAACAGTAATTGAGGGAGGCTGCGAAGTGAGCTTGCGCTCTTCGAGTCAGCAGTTACCCGATACCGGCACATATGTCAAACGCGATCGGCTCCAGCCGTGAATCGAACCCGTCACGTAGGATCTGTCACCTGCTCGCGGTACCGCTAGGCCATGGCGCTTACAGTTTCTAAGCCGCGTAGAGGAACCCTCCACTCGCTACACGCTTCGGCGTAATACTGCGAGTGTAATAAAGATATTAATGAAGATTGAGCGATGAAGGCGGGTACACAGAAGCCCGTCCAGCCTAGCTATTAGGCTAAGAGAGTGATTCAAGTTTATAAATCAATTTATGGATAAATTTCAATTAATGAATTGAACTTGAATCTAACCAAACAAAATCTTGGGCCAAATCAAACTTAATCTGATTACGAGTGGGATTCAAACCCACGCCCGCACCGACCATTGACGTATCACCAGCCCAATGGTTGCGGTGAGTCTTTGGCGGTAAAGAGAAATTCTTTAAAATGAAGACGTGATTTGAAACTCCTAATAGTTTTCACCTAACCAGAAACTTATCGCAATCGTTTTTTTGCTTTTTCTCAAGTTTGAGATTTACGTAATTACCTGATTGTATGTACCGGTAATATTTTAGCTACAACAGAAAACGCAAATGAAAGCAAAAACAATAATCAAAAATGTAGCGTTGAAACATGCAACGTACTTAAAATATAGGAAGTCTGGTGTTAGATTTTAACTATAGTAATAATTGTCTCATTTTGTGGATTTAGGAGGACAATTTTTGTTTTAAAACCGTTATGAATTGAAATTGGCACCTGCCGTTGGATTTGTTCACAATATGGTTACAACCCAAAGCATTTCATCAACTAGTAATGAAACCACCAGCAATTTTAACCATTTACAGCATTGGACATGGCTTTTACCAGTAACCATCACCATCGCCATGGTCTTGATTACGACTTGGATTTTGATTTCGCTTACTCATTTTGGAATCAAAAGTGGAAAATGGCGAAAAACTCAAAGTAAATCAGAAGTATTAAATTCCGGGTTAGTGTATACTTCTCTAGTTCTGTGTGCGTTTGCTTGTTTGTTCCGTTATGGCTCAAGTTTGGCATTGATGAGCGTAGGATTCAACGATTATGATCACGCACTGTGCAACGCTGCAGCTGATTTAGCTTACCTGTCATATGCTCTTGTTCTCGGCTTTGTAGCTTTATTTTTGTGGTTTCGTCAAAGGGCTTTTTACTCAAACAGCTTATTAAACGTTAATTACAACAAAACTATTAAATTTTTTAGCGCTATTAGCATCATTTGTATTATTGGTTATGGCCTAGCTGCGATTATACTGATAACGCCTCTTAATTTCGTAGAAGCTAGTCTTGATGGCTGTGTATTTACTGGTAACTCAAACATGAATTCTAGTTATTGGCTTTCCACAATCATTGGCATTGTATTTTACAACACCACTTTATTGGGCTTGTTAATTTACGCATTAACTCATGCGAGTACTTTTCAAAAATTTCAAAAAGCTCGACAGAAAGCCAGAACAGAGCAAGGAACAAATTTACAAGCAGAGAAAAGGTTTTCGAAGATAAGCACCGATCGATTAATGCCATATAGCGAAGACTCCCAGCAAACCAATCTATCTTCGTCGGAAACTAACTTCGGCAGCAAGCAACATAGCATGTCATCTTTTAAAATGATCAAAGTTATTCTGCAAAAGACACTTATATTTTGTATTTTATCAATTTTGTGTGATGTATTATTGCAAATTTATTCAAATTTCATTGTCAAACCATACGAACAGCGCAGATTTGTCAACATGCTTCATGATGTAAACGCACTTTTGAATTTACTTTATCTCATTTTTTCATTTGTTTCGTATAAAGAAATGTTGACTTCGCCACGATGTAACTCTAGAACTTAAAATATAGATATGTCAATACCTCACAATCTTCTGACAGCCACTGTTTCGTCCTTGCTAAGCCTCATTAGCAAAGCTCAGAGTAGTCTAACCTCATCCAGTTTTTACAAGTCTTTTTTTGTCCTAATCTTATGGCGAGAAAGATGTAAAGACGTAAAACTAGAAGAAAAAAATACAAAAAAGTTTTTTACCATCCATATACAAATCGCTGATGAAGATGGGGGGAGAGGAGGCACCAGGCACTGCCCCTCTTTTTTTAAGCATGAAAATCATTTTTTAGCGATCCATCACTAAAGACAAATAAAAGCGAGTTCTGTCATTGTCTAAATTCGGCCCTCCTCCTAAACTATTTGCTGGCAAGGCCCCTGATACAAATCTACCTGTTCCATTTTTAAGTGGATGATTTCCAAATATCTCAACATTTTTATAATAATTGTATGAAGGATGAAGATCTTCAAAGTATACTGCATACGTATACAAAGTAGCCTACACGCTTATTGAACAGAAAATACAACAGTAACCGAAGGAGACTACGAAGTGAGCTAGCGCTAAACTAGGCAGCAACCTCTCGGTGCATAATTTGTGTCAAACGCAGGGGCGTAACCAGGGAAGGGTGCTGGGGTCGCTAATTTTTAAATGTCCAGCCAGCATTACTCCGGCATTAAAAGTATGTCAAAGCTAGTTCTGGGGGGCAGTGGCGTACGGTGAGCATTTTTTGAGGGTGTGCTCCACTTAGTTATATGCTGCCGCCTGCCGGCATTTATCAACCAAATGTGCAAAAGACCTCGAAAGTTCAATGCTATCCGACATCTAACGTCATTTCCATCGGCCAAATTTGCGTTTTAGGCACATGATCTTGAGACGTGCTTTCACAAAAAAAGATACGTTTCACAAATAAATCAACGTGACGGTTACAGGCTATGAACATCGAAATAACAAGCATTGATCAACAACTATACGCTAACAAAATACACACAGTAACCTAAAGTAAAACTACAGAAGCGTATTTATAAAAAGATAACAATACCGAACTGCTCTCAGGATCAACTGTCTGCAGTTCTGTATCCGCACTGGTACAACGATACGACTTGGCAAATCTTCTGGCGTAACAGCAGAAGTTCTAACTGGCTGTTAATACTATTTCCAATTTTCCAACATAATTTCTGCTAGAAAATGGCTTTTTAATTATGTTGTTAGCACTTAATTCTACTCCTCTCAACAAATTTGACTACAACTTTAGAATGCATAAACCGGGCTCCAAATTTCGGAAAATAACAAGCAACTACCCACAACCGCATCGATACAACCGCTCTATTGGTGCTATTTCCAACTTTTCTAAATAATTTCTGCTAAAGTATGGCTTTTTAATATACCGTCAACGACTCAACATTAAACTCCGTTCCAGTAAATAAATTTGATCCGCAACTTTAAAATGCCAGTATATTGACCGCCAAACTTTCGAAAATGACTTGCAATTATCCAAAACCGTATTGACACTACCATGGTGCAAATAGTGTGATTGGACATGCATTGTGACGTTGCGCCTGCGTTCAATTTTAAAGTTGAACACTTCTTGCAATTGAATCGCATGGAAAGAAAAAAAAGTTACGATTTAGAATACAGTGGAAAAGGTCAGGCTCGTCTGTGTTCAACGAAATCTGTGAACCTATCGTGAGAGAGAATGATGTGTCACTGGTCAGCGTTGAAAAAAAAAGCAATTTGTCGTTCATTATAAAGCGCCGTTTGGAAAAAAATAAGTTAGGTTTTTCCACAAGTGTTTTCGGTCAATTTAAGCTACATTTTGTACAATATATCATATAGAATATTTCCTATTATATATAAGACAAATATGTGGCTTAAACTAGCCGAAAAAACTGACTCAAAATATATAGGAAATTTTTGAGGCGCCGTTTGGAAAAAATTAATAGACGTTTTTCCACATATTTTTTCGGCCAATTTAAGCTACATTTTGTCCAAGATATTGTATTTCCTATTTTTATATAAAACAAATATGTGGCTTAAAGTAGCGGAAAAACTGACACAAAATTTATGAGTCACCGTTTGAAAATATAGGAAATTTACGATTGGATATGCAGGAACTTTTATGAGTCACCATTTGGAAAAAATAATTTAGGTTTTTCCACATGTCTTTTCGGCTAATTTAAGCAACATTTTGTCCGATATATTATGTAGGATATTTCCCATTTGTATATAAGACAAACATGTGGCTCAAAATAGCCGAAAAAACTGACACAAAATATATAGGAAACTTCCTATATGATATATAAGACAAACTATTGCATAAATTTGACAAAAAAAGCAGCGCAAAGCATCCTATACGTTTTTTGGCAAATTTATGCAGTAATTTGTCTTATATATTATATAGGAAATTTCCTACATGTTTTGCACTGCTTTTTTGTCAAATTTATGCAATAATTTGTCTTATATATTAAATAGGAAATTTCCTTCATGTTTTGCGCTGCGTTTTTTGGTTAATTTAAGCAATAATTTGTCTTATATATTTTATAGGTAATTTCCCATATGCTTTGCGCTGCTTGTTTTGGCTAATTTAAGCAATAATTTGTCTTATATATTATATAGAAAATTTCCTATATGTTCTGCGCTGCATTTTAGGCGAATTTGGGCAATAACTTGTCTTAAATAATATATAGGAAATTTCCTATGTATTTTGCGTCAATGTTTTTGGTTGTTTTAAATCACTTATTTGTCATATAGGAAATTTTCTATATAATATATTGGACAAAATGTGGCTTTAAATTAGCCGAAAAAAGAAATGAAAAATCTAACTTATTTTTTTCCAAACGTCGCCTCATAGTTTATCGAAAAAATGAAGGCAGACTGCGCCGATGTTACAAAGGTCAAAGGCAAGGAGTCCACAAATTTTAGCCAATTGCAATAGACGCTTTGCACACTAACGCTCAATCAAGCGTAACGAAATCGCTTTGGCAAAAAGTTGCCATCAACTGCAGTTGGTATAAACTATAGCAAAACCGCGCGGCTGTTTTGCGTTGTCATGTTTGTTGAAGTAAAAGCGATTTTGTTCAGCAAAACAAGAGATATTCATTTATTAATCTCTTATGAAACAGATAAAGCCGGAAATATTTTTCCTCATTGCTTTTGATCCCGGTAATTTCAGTATTTGTTGACTGAAATTGCTTCAATTAAGTTAAGTTGTCTTAGCCGTAAGAAGCTCATAGTTTGGCTCTTTCAAGTTCAGACTTGAAATTTTTGTTAATTTTAGATGCCAAATTGCATTGCTGAGGAACTAGTGCAAACACCTTAATTTTAAATTGCAAAATGTTACTGTCGCTTTCATGCTTTGGAGAGTTAATTCAATTGAGACTACTTACAAATCACTTTACCAGCAATTTAGGATGCTTATTCAGTTTGTGCTTTGTCCTGGATCTAAATTTATCATAAGCTTAAATAGTTCAGTTTGTGCTTTGTTCTATATCTTAACTAATCATAAGCTTCAATAGTGTGTTTTGCATTTTTGCATTACACACATTGTTTAATACATTAAACCTCATTCATAGGGCAACCCAAAGTCAATGAAGTCAAATATTTTTAACCGGCTCAGAAAGCCATCAAACTTCTGCAAAGCATGTTTCAGCTCAAACTAAGCGTAGTTTAAATGTTATTAAGTCAAAATAAGATCGAAATGTTGCGTTAAGTCAGAATAGGATTAAAATTTTGCGTTAGGTCAAGATACAAAATATGCGTCGTTTTTTTTTGTTTAATATGCATTGTTTAATTATTAGATAAAACAAATTACGTCGTGATGATTGTTTTCCAGCCTGCAGAAAGCAAACCGGCATAAGTCTCTTTTTCAACGTAAGCACATTAAAACAGCTTTGCGTCTGTAGTATAAAAATAGTAAACTGAATTTATGACAAGACAATCGTTTTAGAATAATTTCAGAATTTCATTGTTATATTGCAGTGGCCGGAGATTGAGTTTTGAGGATTAGTTTAATTCTACTATGATCTTAACAATGTAGGAAAGTTAGCAACATTGATTCGATTGAACGATATTGTTTCACTCAGAATTGTTCAAGCTACGCCAAAAATCAAACCATCATACCCTTCGAAGGTGAAAGCTTTGGTGAATAAACATACTTCCAAGTTTAAGTCAACACTCAGTGGTGAATTGTATTGCAAGCTGTGCGACTGTATTGTAAGACGTGAGAAAAAGTTGGTGGTGGAGTTACACCGCCACAGTGTGAAGCATCAAAATTAGGGTTTCTCTTTTGAGATTTCGGGACGGGAAATTTCCCAAAAAATTTAAAACTTTTTAATCTTCTACTCATTCTTTCTCTCTGCTTATATAAATACCCACTACAAAACAATTTGCATTGTTGTTTGTAAATTTCCCGTTTCCCGGGAAATTTACAATTCCCGGAAAAATCTTAATTCCCGGAAAAATCTTAAGGATTTTCGGGATCCCGGAAATTTCCCGAGTTTGAAAATCCCAATCAGAATAAAGGGAAACTCTAATCAGAATTGTCTGAAACGAACAGAAATATTGTGAAGCACCGTGTGAAGCATCAGAATGGTCTGAAACGAACAGACTCAGACATTTATCAAACCACTCGTGCCAAATTTTGCTAAAAAAATAACTAAGGCTTTTTTGTCCGCCGACATTTCTTTGCATTAGTTAAGAAACATTCGCAACTTTATTCTGTGAAATGGGTCATCCTTTGCCTTCTGAATCTTCGTGCCGATTAAAAGTACAAAAGCTGGTGGAACAAAAGGTTGCAGAGTTATATGAAAAACGAATAGGTTTTTATGGTAGTAGATGAAAGTGAAATTGACAAAAAACATTTTTTTAACATTTTGTTTGGTAAGATAACTGCTCCTGAAACAACCTTCGTTTTTAGTTGTGAGCCTCTTTCCAAATCGGCAGATAGTGACATTGTCACTCGAGAAATAAATGATGCTATTCGTTGCTTCGGCATTCCACGGGATAAATTTTGTCCGTTGCTGTCAGATGCTGCAAGAAACATGACAACCGCTAGAAATTTGTTGAAAAAAAATTGTACCCGATGCTTTTTCATGTGACATGTTTGGCTCACCTCATTCACAACTGCGCTATGAAAGTTCGAGCAAACTTTCCTGACTGTAGATGAATTGATTGCAAGAGTAAAAGCACTGACAGTAAAAGTCAAAGCCAGAAAGACATTATTTCAAGCGGTAGGCCAGCCTTCGCAACCAGACGTAACAAGATGGACAAGCTGGTTAAATGCTACTCTTTACTACTCCAAAAACCTTCTGGAGGTAAAAGCAATTGTGGAAAATGCTACTGATGGTGGAATTTTAGTATAACGAGCCAAAGAGGCATTAAATCCTACAAATCTCTTTGCACAACTGCTTCAGATTGAATAGCAGAGCAGCGATCTAGCTGATGTGGCTCAAAAAATGGAAAGCAGCCACTACACTGCTGGGAAAGCCTCCCAGGATGTAATGTCTATCGATTTTGGGGCCAATGTTTGTGGTATTGGAAAATATATCAAACGAAGGATAGCAAAAAATGATATCACGAGTATTGTGAAAATGGAAAGAGAGGAAATTTCCCCTCATCTATAGAAGTTGTTTCGGAAATCATAAGCAACGTCAGCATCAGTGAAGCGAAGCTTTTCCATATTGGATAAAATTTTGGCAAAAGAATAAAATTTTTGCGAAAATCACATAAAACACTACTTAATGGTCAAGTACAATTTTCCCCACAAACATCACGAAACCGTTTGCCTTATTCCAGAATAGTTTACTAAACTTTGATTTGGTGTCGTTTTTAGTGCTTTTTTGTTCGTTGTTTATGTTGTTTTCGTTATACTTTGTTCATAAAAAAACTATTCAGCATTATTTTTTCCTGCTTAAACATGTTGTCGCTTTTTTCGTGATAAAATTTTTATGTTAAAACCTACGTCAAAATTTTTAAATTTTTTAGGTCAAAATCTGGTTCCCCTACTCATTCATCATAATTATATCAATGATATCGCACGTGAGAGTTGCAACATGCCTACTGGTACATCTCATCGTCACGGTAAAGTCTTCAAAAACACAGCTTATGCATCTAAATATCTTTGATTGAGCTGATTTTTATGTTCTACCACTCACTTATTCTGCAATATACTCATTTAAGTAAATATTTGCCACTGTTGTGCGAAAACACGAAACTTTTTCCATTGATTGCCATTCATTTACATCGTAACTTCATCGCTTGATGGCAAGTCGCGCAGACATCGCTTCGGCGCGCATGCGCAGTAAGCTACAGTGCAAAGGGTTTATTTACGCGTACGCCTGTAATTTTGCACGGTGTGCGCTGAACCTCTTGAAACTCTGGAGAATACGCCCCTCCTGGGGGGTGGGGGATTTTTACGTTATATAAAAAATATATATATTTGAACACCAAACTACTGTATGTTAACCACAAAAAACTATCCAGACCGGTACTAAAGAATTTTATCTACAACAATATTTTGGAGTCAAGTTTAACACAGTGGTTCTTCGCCGTTTTTCCACCAGCGCCCATTTTCAGAGGTTTCCATAGTCTGCCGCCCACCACAATGAAAGAGCAGAGTTAAAAATGATGAATGTTTATGCCCGGGGTAGATAAGTGTGAGTAGGGTTGCCATATTTTTACTGCACAAAAAAAGGAAGGTTCTTTGAAGGTCATCACTTCCGCAGACGTCCCATTTTCCGTCCGAAATCAAGTGAAGAACAAAAAAAGGTCATCACGTCCGCAGATGACCAATTTTCGGTCCAAAATCAAGTGCAGAGCAAAAAAAAGGTCATGACGTCCGCAGGCCGTAGTTTGAGCTGAAACTTCCCAAAATTTTCGTGTAAGCATGATTTGGCATGTTTTCACATTTAGCATAATTTTACGACTGACGTAAGTTAATAGTGGTTTTTATTTTCTTGGGGTCAGATTTGACCCCAGTTGACTTTTAAGTATGTGCTGCAGAAACATCATTTGATATCATGAAGAATCATAAAATCAGAGAATACTTGATGTGAAAAGCCTTGAAACAATTTGATTCAGCGATTAGCATAAATTTTAAGACAAACATGACTTGTTAGTGGTTATCATTTTCTAGGGTCAGATTTGACTTCAATAACCGTATAAGGGTTAATTAAATAACGTGTCGGCGTGTTCTGCAGTATAATCTACAGCAGCGCCAGGGCCAAAGGAGAGGTCATGGCATCGTGCCCTCCCCCCTCCAGGGTGAGCCTATGGCCAACATTAATAGCTTTTTAAGCACGACCCAAATCTGCGTCAGAAAAATGTATAAAATTTCTGGTTGATTTTGACGTCAATAAACCTTAATATCAAAAAAGATATTAGTTGGTTTCGCCTTTCATAATTAGGGGCCCCGCACTCTTATCTGTCCCGGTTCTCGCGGTCTCTTAATCCGCCCCTGAGCAGCAGTAGATGCTACAACACAAAAAGCCTTTTCTCTTCTTTGAAGTTAGAGCTTGTGACCTTGCCATTAAGCACATGTTACGACTGCGGCAATTTTTTTTTTTTTCAAAGCGCACCGCATTCGTTTTAGCAAAGCGCACCCCTCGACTGCGCATTTTCAGAGTAAATGCAAATAAATAGTCATAATTATCAAGATTTTTTTTAGCTAAACTTGCTTCTTGACAACATCAGTATGCAGAAAAAGCTTTACATGCAGCAAAGGATAACTGTGGATGTACCAGAAACGACTTTAATGCAACTTCTTTCACAAAGACGATGTCGCAATGGACAGTCAAAAATTTCCGTGTCATTTGGTTGTTCAACAAAACCAGAGGTGACGAACACACGGCCCGCGATCATGCACTGTTATTTAGAATAAGTGTAAACTTTAAATTCGGCTTCTTACAGTATATGTTAATTCACATGACATTTTTATTAAATATTAGTACGCAGTTGATAACCACTTCTGCTAGTGATTGCCATTTCACTCGTCACGTCGCGTTTCTCTTCTCAGTAATGTGGTTTATTAAATCAAAGTTTAAAAGGCAAACTGAGTTTTTGAACAAAACAGCTCAGACTTGAACAGCAAAGTGTAACATAATAGTGTGTAATTTGACTGTGCAGATTATAGTATTCATATTTATCTAATTATTTAGTCAAGGTTTGAGGGTCTTCAGTTGACAAAAGTGCTCGATGACGTAGTCAGAACGGAGTATAATATGATTTAATAACACATTGAAAGCATAAAAATTATAAAAACTCACTACAGACTGTTTCCCCCTAATGGGTTGATCAGGTGAGGTTCTAAAGATTAATTGAAAGTTAAAAAATTAAAAAATTAAAAGTTAAAATTTTTTTCTCGCACTGATTCCTCTCAAAAAACATCTCCGTCTCGCTGCCCAAACCCAGCACGCTGTGCTGACTTTGAATGTAGCAAGCGGGAAATGCTTTTTGAAAAAACAGTGTTTCCAGATTTTGTGCAAGTTGCGAACGGAGTATGGCGGATATAATGACGGATAAAAAATAAAATATAAACAATAAACGAATGAGCCGTATTAGTCTGGTTTGAAGTTTTTGAGTTTTTAAATTTGTTTTTATGACGGCATTTTGATACTAGTTCCGATCTTCGGTTTATTGTTGTGCTTGGGTTCGCTTGCAGGATCGAAACTTTCTCGGCCAAGCATAATTGGCATTTGTTTGTTCCGCTTTGGTAGGCATTTGCATGTTTTTCGATGCTCCAGCTGATTTTGGGTTTCTTGCACGCAGACGTTAAATTCCAGTACAGTTTAGATAGTTCTGTGCAGTTTTGTTTTTTCTTGTCTCTGAAGGAGTGCGTGTGGTTGTTGTAGGCCTACCGGGTTTTGAACGTAGTTTCGCATAAACCGTAATAATGCTTCTCGGAAATAGCATTCTCTTTTGTTGTAATTGAGGCCTTGTATACCAGGGAGGAACTGCAGCATTCGCCGTTTAACGGACAAGTGGTGTTTTGCCTGGAGTTGCATCGGTTTGATTGTGCCTGCTTTGCTGGGTTGTTTTGCAGGAGATTTTTGTTGTGACCAGATATTATTGAGGCCATATTTGATGTACAGGAGTAGCTCAGTTTGACGTTGTTCTGGTTGCAAATTTTATGGAGCGGGTGGTTGCGGGGGAAGTGGGTATTCATAAGTTTGAAAAATTCCCTTCCAACGTTTGTTTTTACTGTTGCGTTAAATGGAGGATTAAAACAGATAATATTTCTTTTTCTGTTCTTTTTCTTTGGTTTTGTTGTTTCTTCGTATTGTAATTTTGCGTTGTAGCCGCTTTTTCGAAGGGCTTCTTCGTATTCTGAGATGGCTTTATTGAATTCTTCTTTATTACAGGAATTTTGCGACAGTCGTTTTGATATCATGGCTGGTAACTGTTTTTTAGTGTTTGGCGGGTGATTGGAACTGAAATGAATGTATTGTGGGTTGTCGTTTGATTTTCGGAATGGTCGGTGGGTTCCAAATAGCAGGTTGAACGTCACGTCGACGTGACGTAATTTTTATGCTTTTTGTCTGTTATTAAATTATACATTTAATTATTTATTTATTTATGCATTTTTTTCAGTTAATTTTTGTTGTAGGTGGTAGAGGACTTTAAAGGCCATATGGTCATTTCCTCTATCTCCTTGTATACTGTACAGTATATGACATAGCATGATTTATATCGTGTAATTTGATGCATTAAAAAAAATATAAACTAAAGGCAAACTGAGTTCTTAAAAAGCTTAGGCGATTTATACCACAAAAGTTACGAGCAAGCGATAACAACTTAAAGTTGGTTGTTAGATCAGCAGAGGCAAGGCAAGAGCTTGCTGTGCCTGCGAAGTTCAACTAACAAATTCAATAAAACTGGAGGATTGCGAAGTATCACTATTCGCTAGTGCAGGGGTGGGGATCCTGCGGCCCGCTTAAGTTTTAAATGTGGCCCGCGTCAAAACTTTAATTGTTAAGTGTAGACCTACAACGAAATGGTGGAATATAAAACATTAAGATTTCTTAAAAACTGCGTCACATTCAACTACATGCTATATTTGTAGCATACAAAACGCGCAAAAGTCTCTGATTTCACGGAAAAAAACAGCTCAGCATGAATGTTGTTAAATTTGCGACGAAATATTGTGCCTTTTTAAAGCAAAATTTAGCAATTAAAAGTAGATGTGGCCCGCTGAAAATATTATGCAATCAATGTGGCCCGATGTGCTTAACCGGTTACCCACCCCTGCACTAGTGCATTCCATTCAACAAAAAGCAGTATTTGGCTACAAGTTTATTTCTGTTTTAATCGGCAAAGCAGAAATCTTCACCTGCCTTTTGGAACTATTCATTAAGAGACAAGTGCGTCGCAGCAATGGCGGCATTGAAATACGGTCATAACAACACAGTACAGTACATTTATTTTTTGTTCAATCCCTTCCCATTTGAAGTCCGAGTAATCACAGCCAGGTTTGGAATTACTGGCATAGCCTACTGGCTGTAGCACACAGAGGCAGCAGTCAAAAATCAAAATCAAATCTTCATTATACTCGCGGTATTGCGTTGAAGCATGTTACGACTAACAAGTGGCGGGGTCCATTTCCACGGCTTAGTGCCTGGGCAACACAGCTCCGAAGAAACGTGGCAGCGGCGGCAAGCCGTTGACGGACTGTTATTGATTTGACCGGCCCGGGAATCGAACCCAAAACCTCCCAACCATGATGAACAGAAGTTTAAAAATTGTGCAGAGGAGGCGAAGGATTTTTTACAGGACCCCCCTCACACATAAACACATCTTCTAATTGCAAGTCCAAAACTTTTTGTGCTGTGAAAGGTTTCAGATTGTTCAAAAAAAAATAAGTCTCAGATTTGCAATTAGAGGAAGTGTGTGAGGGTATCCTGTAAAGAATTCTTCGCCTTCTCTACACAATTGTCCAAAAACAATGTCGCCAATGGCTCGCCACCGCTGCGACGTTTCTTCGGAGCTGTGTTGCCCAGGCGCTAAGCCGTGGAGATGGGCCCCGCCACTCGTTAGCCGTAACATTAAAGTCCGTCTAGTCTACCAAATTGGTTAAGAGAATGATTCAAGTTTATAAATCAATTTCTAGAATTTCAATTAAGGATTTGAACTTGAATCTAATCCACCAAGATCTTAGGCCAATTCAAATTTAATCAAAAAAATCTAATTACGGGTGGGATTCGAATCCACGCCCGCACCGACCAGTCTTTGCCGGTAAAGATTCGCTGCAATCATCGAGCTGGTGATACGTCACTGGTCGGAAAGACTCGCCGCAACCATTTGGCTGGTGATAGGTCTCTGGTCGGTGCGGGCGTGGGTTCGAAGCCCACTTGTAATTAGGTTTTTCTGATTAAGTTTGACCTGGCTTAAGTTCTTAGTGGGTTAGATTCAAGTTCAATTCATTAATCGAAATTCTAATCAAAAATCAAATCTTCATTATACTCGTCCTATTACGCCGAAGCGTGTAACGAGTTGCGGGGCCCATCTCCGCGGCTTAGCGCCTGGGCAACACAGCTCCGAAGAAACGTCGCAACGGTGGCGAGTCGTTGACGACGCTGTGCCGATTTGACCGGCCCGGGAATCAAACCCCATTCCTCCCCCACCGATAGCGTGCGCTTAGCAACTGAGCTAACGGCCGGTTAATCGAAATTCTTTAAAATGAAAACATGATTATACTTTGAAGATCCTCATAGTTTTCACCTAACCAAAAACATATCGAAATCGTTTTTTTTTTTTGCTTTTGCTCAGATTTCAGACTTACGTAATTAAGTGATTGTATGTACTGGTAATATTTTAGCTACAACAGAAAACGCAAATGAAAGCAAAAACAATAATCAAAAATGTAGCGTTGAAACATGCAACGTACTTAAAATATAGGAAGTTTGGCGTTAGATTTTAATTATAGTAATAATTGTCTCATTTTGTGGATTTAAGAGGACAATTTTTGTTTTAAAACCGTTATGAATTGAAACTACGCAATCTGCCGTTGGATTTGTTCACAATATGGTTACAACCCAAAGCATTTCATCAACTAGTAATGAAACCACCAGCAATTTTAACCATTTGCGACATTGGACATGGCTTTTGCCAGTCACCATTACCATCGCCATGGTCTTGATTACGACTTGGATTTTGATTTCGCTTATTCATTTTGGAATCAAAAGTGGAAAATGGCGAAAAACTCAAAGTAAATCAGAAGTATTAAATTCCGGATTAGTGTATACTTCTCTAGTTCTGTGTGCGTTTGCTTGTTTGTTCCGTTATGGCTCAAGTTTGGCATTGATGAGCGTAGGATTCAACGATTATGATCACGCACTGTGCAACACTGCAGCTGATTTAGCTTACTTGTCCTATACTCTTATTCTCGGCTTTGTAGCTTTATTTTTGTGGTTTCGTCAAAGGGCTTTTTACTCAAACAGCTTATTAAACGTTAATTACAACAAAACTATTAAATTTTTTAGCGCTATTAGCATCATTTGTATTATTGGTTATGGCCTAGCTGCGATTATACTGATAACGCCTCTTAATTTCGTAGAAGCTAGTCTTGATGGCTGTGTATTTACTGGTAACTCGAACATGAATTCTAGTTATTGGCTTTCCACAATCATTGGCATTGTATTTTACAACACCACTTTATTGGGCTTGTTAATTTACGCATTAACTCATGCGAGTACTTTTCAAAAATTTCAAAAAGCTCGACAGAAAGCCAGAACAGAGCAAGGAACAAATTTACAAGCAGAGAAAAGGTTTTCGAAGATAAACACCGATCGATTAATGCCATGTAACGAAGACTCCCAGCAAACCAATCTATCTTCGTCGGAAACTAACATCGGCAGCAAGCAACATGGCATGTCATCTTCTAAAATGATCAAAGTTATTCTACAAAAGACATTTATATTATATATTTTATCAATTTTGTGTGATGTATTATTGCAAATTTATTCAAATTTCATTGTCAAACCATACGAACAGCGCAGATTTGTCAACATGCTTCATGATGTAAACGCACTTTTGAATTTACTTTATCTCATTTTTTCATTTGTTTCGTATAAAGAAATGCTGACTTCGCCGCGCTGTAACTGCAAAACTTAAAATAATACGTTAAATCTTAGGATAATTTCATTCATTTTCAGCGGGCAGCACACTGATTCTGGAAAAGATTTGTTTTACTTTATTCAGTTCATTTGGACGTCGCTTTGATTGCATCCAAAATGCCATGAGTTGCTATCGTAGAATGCCCAAACGCCAGATTAAGCAATTTTGTTGAGTGTTTTTTTATATGGTCTTCCCTGACTGTTTTCACTGATGAGGTAACGTAATCCCGAAACAGGATGGCTCAGGGCTTATCTTGTATTTCAATACTTCACAATCTCCTGACAGCCACTGTTTTCTTCTTGTTAAGTCTCATCAGAAAAGCTCTGAGTGGTCAAGCTTCAACCATTTTTTACTGGTCGTTTTTTTTGTCCTAATCTTATTGCGAGAAAGGTGCAAAGACGTAAAATTAGAAAAAAATACAAAAAAATCTTTTATCATTCATGTGCAAATCGCTGACGTAGATTGGGGGCACCGGACACTGCCCCCCATCACCCCTTTTTTGAAGCATGACAATCATTTATAGAGATCGATCACGAAGTACTTATAAAGAGGGGCCTCTCATTGTTTAAATCCGGGGCCCCCCTAAACTTTTCGCTGGCAAGGTCCCTGATACAAACTTATCTATTCCAATTTTGAGACGGTGATTTCCGAATATTTCAACTTTTCTATAATGATGTGAAGGATGAAGTAATTCAAAGTATACTGCATAGGTATACAAAGTAGCCTGCTTTATTAAAAAACTTCATTAGGCCAAGGGCTGGCCTAACGCGTTTGATCTTACTCTAGAGTCAAGTCCGTTGTTTCCAAATTGAGGATACGTTTAGCTGAGGGTACAAGTATTGTTGAATATTAAAAATACACTAGTATAAGTTATTAAAAAATAGAGAGTGTAAGAATGAGGATTTTTGCGTTTTGTAGGATTTTTTGAAGAGAAAATCGAACAGTAACTGAAGGAGAACGTGAAGTGAGCTTGCGCTAATCTAGGCAGCAACCTCCCGGTGCATAATTTATGTCAAACGCAGTGGCATACCCATGGATAGGGGTGCTGGGGCCGCTAATTGTTAAATGTCCAGCCAGCATTACTCCGGCAATAAATGTATGTCAGAGCTAGTTGGGGGTAGTTTTAACGTCATATAAAAAATATTTGAGCTGCAAATTACGTTAGCCACAGAAAACTATCCAGGCCGGTATTAGAAGATTTTATCTATTCATATAGCAATATTTTGGAGTTAAGTTTAACTCGTTCGATTGCAAGGAAATGACAGTCGTTTGGAGGTTTTAAAAGGAAAAGTCCGGCAGAAATTAAAGCAAGCACAAAAACTCGCTTTTTAGAGAAAGTCAACTGGCATGTGACTTTAAATTCCTCATAACAGCTTGAGCGGTCATCGCAATTTAAACATACGAACGACTCTAAAATCAATAAACTAACCAGCAGTAGAAGATACAACACAAAAATCCTATTCTCTTTTTCGAAGTTAGAGCTTGCGACCATGCCATTAAGCTGTACGTTATGACCGCAGTAATTTTTTTTTTTTTTTTAGCGCACCCCTCGACTGCGCATTTTCAGACTGAGTGCAAATGAAAAGTTACAATTATCAAGATTTTTTTCAGCTAAACTTGCTTCTCAGAAAAACTTTGAATAAAGGATAAGTGTGGATACACCAAAAACGACTTTAATGCAATTGCTTTTACAAAGTCGCGGTCGCAATAGACAGTCAAAAACTGCTGTGTCATTTGCTTATTCAACTAAACATTGACGACCTAGACATTTAGTTTGGCTACTATAGTCTCAGCAGCATAATCCCGTGCTTAAAATCATTTAACCTTCGTCCGGCGACATAGGTACATTTGTACCTTTTGCGATTTTAAATAGCAATAACTTTTTTGTTGTTAGCCGTAGGTACCTGAGATTTTCTGACATCTCTACATTCTCGTTTTAATTCATTCAAGAAAAGTTTTAGCTAAATATGCTTACGCATTGCTGCAGTGGCGCGGGAACGTTTTTTAGACAGGGGGGGCTCAAAATAGTAAGATCGTGTCAACGTCTGGGGGGCGAAGCCCCCCAGACCCCCCTTTTTTCGAACGCACGTTTTTAAGAGCAGGACACTCAGCAGACTTATTTTGATAGACATCAATTGCATGCCGCTCAAGTGACCGGAATTTTTTCAGGATAATCTTTTATCATGGAAAACAAGATTGCTTACTACCATTAGGCTTTTCTAACCATGCTCGAATTACTACTCATGTATTTGTAAAATGCAAATACCTCAATCACAAAACCAAAAAGTAGGCAAACAAAATTTGCCCGATCTAACTTTTGCTTTGCTGATCAGAGTTACATGCAACAAACAATGCCCCATTGAGGTTTAAAAATAACAAAAAACACACAATCAAAATAAAGCACTGAACCATTTTTTAACATAATGAGATGTGTAGATATAGGTATTTAGGTAGGCGTACTAGCTCAATTTTAGTAACAATCATCGGCAGTGCTCGAGTTGTGAAAACACTTATGGGGGGTGGTAGGCTACAACTTTTCATGCAGACCTAAAAAGAGATGGTCATTATAGTTGTAAGGGAATGGTTTACGCTAAAATGTTTTATGGGGGGGATGGTGTTGTTTTCAGGGGGGATGGCATCCCCCTCAAATCGAGTAGCCTACTGATCATCGGTGCCAGTTTAGTAGTGATTTAGCCGCTTCATTGGGTTGGTAGAAAAAATTCAAAACCATTAAAAAACTCAACCAGAAGAGAACTTGCACCAGCTCATATAAGCTTAATTAGGGGTGCCCAACCAGTCGATCGCGATGTACCGGTCGATCTTTGGATGCTTGGCTGTCGATCGCGGGTCAATTTGGCATGTACACAAATCAGGTTGGCCACCAACATTTCCAGTTCATGTAACGCGTCCGGGCCGTGAAGACCTTTTTTTTAGCTTTTCACAAAAATTTTGGTGGAATTCGGAACATCTGAAGGATTGAGGATCGTTTTTTTGCACTTCACCGCATTTTCGTTTACCATTTACGTAATTCCCATGATCAGTAGCGACTTTCATTCGAGCATTCAGAGTAGTTTGGCGTAAAGTGTTTGGCAGCTACAAGAATTGACAGCCATTATACTTTTACTGGGCCATCGTCCATGACTGCTGTAAAGGTTTGCAAACGCTGATATAAAACACGGTTAAAAATGAACTTCAAGCATTGAAAATTTTACCAAATTTTACGTTGACCAAGTGAATAATAACTGACTGATTTTTAAAAGAATAGTGATTCTTCGTTGGTTAAAAGCACTTTAAAAAATATTTGCTTCATTACGTATGTACGTTGCGAGCATTAATCACGTCGCACTCAGTGCATAATTTTTTTAATTGTCAGGGGGGGCTCAAATGGCTCAGGGGGGGCTAAAAAAAGCTCAGGGGGGGCTTGAGCCCCCCCTGGCACCCCACTTCCCGCGCCTATGCATTGCTGGCATATTGGATTTTGTTTTTTTTTTTTTCCACTCTTAACAGGCGGCATAGGTACAATTGTACCTATATATTTTTCTGGTTTAAAACGAATGTAAAAGCACTTTAACATGATTTTTTTGAAGTGTGGGATAGTGTATGGAGTGAGTATGGAGGGTATTGGGAAGTTTGTTAGGGTGTGGGATAGGTGAAGGGAGACGTGGAGAGAGATGTGGGGAAGTGTTGGAGGAGGTGTGGAAAGGGGTGTTGGGATGTAGGGGAGGTAAAGGGAGATGTGGGGAGAGGTGTAGGGAAGTGTGCTGGGGTGTGGGGGATGTGGGGAAGTGTTGGGGGAAGTGGGGAAAGTGTGTTGGGGTGTGGGAAATGTAAATGGAGATAGTGGGGTACAGGAAGTGTTGGGGGAGATGTTGGAAAGTGTGTTGGGGGTGTATGGGAGGTGAAAGATGTGGGGAAGTGTGAGGGAGGCATGGGGAACCCCAACACACTTCCTCCCACATCTCTTTCTACACTTCTCCACCCCCCACACCCCAACACACTTTCCCACACCCCCCCAACATTTCCCCACAACTCCCCTTACCTATCCCTCACCCCAACACACTTCCCTACACCTCCCCTCACTTTTACCCACACACTTTTCCACACCTCCCTTAACACTTTCCCACACTCCAACACACTTTCCCACACCTTCCCAAACACTTCATCACACCTCCCCACACTCCAACATACTTTCCCACACCTCCCCCAACACTTTTTCACACACCCCATATCTCCCCTCACATCCCAACATACTTTACCACATCTCTCCCAACACTTCCCCAGACCCCCCGCGCCTGCCCCCACACCCCAACACACTTTCCCATACCTCTCCCCAAATTTTTCCATACCTCCCCTAACACCTCCCTCATCTCCTCCAACATCTTACACCCCCCACACACCTCCGTCTACACTTCAGCACACCTCATCACTTTCCCACACTCTACCGCATCCTCAACACCTCTCCCACCACCTCCTCCGACACCTCTCCTCACATCTCCTCTCACCTCCCTCCACACCCCAACACACTTCCCCGCATCTCTCCCCACACACTCTGCGATCCCTTTCCTCACACCTTTCCACACCCCAACACACTTCCCCACACTCACCCCATACTCTCTACCACCTCCCCCCAGACCCCTAGCACCTTTTCCCACACTTCTCCGCACTAGCTAACTTGCCCTCGTGTCGTTCCACCAGCTAATCTGATTTGCTCCTTGGGAGCAATTCGTAGCGTACCTGGTAATTCATGCGTGACGAATGGGTTACGTGACACAGTTGTACAACCATATTATAGAGAACTATGATAGCATCGTGTGGTGTTGAAAGATTTGCTGTTCGAGTTAACTTTAAATGTTTCAGAAAATATATCTACCGCAACAAATTACCCACAAAATGTCTAGGTACAATTGTACCTATGCCGCCTGTTAGCAGTGTAAAATTATGCCGCCGGACAAGGGTTAAATTGGCAAAATTCGTTTCAGGAATCAAGTCACTGGCAACCGTGATGAAAATTAGGCTGCTTGGTTACGCAACAAGTAATCATTACCGTCAGTGAAAATCAGTTTACCTAGATTATGAGCCCCTTTTACACTTGGCGTAAATTGTCGGCGTAAGTTGAAAATTTTCAGTTTATTTATTAAGCCTGAAGTTATGCGCGTATTTTTTTTTAAATCCGCTGAGCGTGAAACTGGCAGCAAAAATAAATCGCCTACCATTTAATGTAACTTTTGTAATATAATCAGTGACTGCGGACTCGAAGACCCTCTTGCGCGGTCACTTCGCAGCTCCCTGTAGGTGTCCGTGAATGGATTGTAACGCTACTGTTTTTTTTTTTTTTCGTGTCTTTGTCTTATTTTTTGTAATGTACTGACATCTGCAATAAAGTTCAAAGTTCTACCGAGCAATTTTTTTTGCTACGCTGGACCACAGTGTATCCATTAGCACTAACAGTGCAACCACTTTCTGTGCTCAGTGTCCGGAACGAAAGTCTGAGTTGACAGTTCATCTGTTCAAATCGTGTCGCCCATTCCTATACCAAAAAATGAAAAAAAAAAGACGAGCAATTTCATTGTGTTTATTAGGCTATGAACTGCTTGTCACTTAAAAACGACGAGCAATTTCATTGTGTTTATTAGGCTATGAACTGCTTGTCACTTTTTTTTTCATTTCTTCCACGTAGTTAAACAATCTGCAATGTCTCCTTGAAAATTTTATAAACAGAAAATAAAAACAGCACATTTTGGAAATGGCAACAACACAGATGAACTTCTTCAAAATAGAGATGAGCGGACTGAGATTTTTTCCACTCCGAGTCCATAATGAAAATCCAATTCAATCCGACTCTGAAAAAATGGCAAAATTGAGAGTCCGCAGTCCAATCTTAGTCCAAACATAAAAACACTTGACAAAAATTTCTAATTGCTTGTTTATGATCACATTTTCACAGAGCAACCCCTTCAATCTAAATTTAACTTACTGAAGCTACTCATTAGTCTATATGCTGCAAAAGAGTTTTTAAGATTTACTCCAAAAATTCCGTTTCCAAGTTTGTGCATAATCTGTCGATACTGCTTCCATAAAAACAATCAGTTTTGTAAATAACTGTACCAGTACTATATATCATAAACATTAATAACACATAATGTAACTACAGAACAAAAGACACTGATAGACTTAATGCTTCAGTCAAACTGCAATATATTCTGTAAAAAAAACTAATATTAGGATTCTTGTAGTTCCACTAAAATCAAATAAGCAGAGAAATAAAAAAGCAAAAAAGTTTTTACTGGCATACACACAATACGAGTACGCAAAAAAATCAGCAGTGAACTGGTGAACACTTATGCTTACCGGTGCTTAATACTAGACTGCACTACAAAATAAAGCAGGCTAAAAGCAGGCACCAGCACTACACTACCGGTACTTTACCATAGCAAAAAAGCTGCAACTTTTCTCATCTCTGACATCATAAACCACAATTATATTACAAATTGGCCATTAAATCTAAACTAAAGACCAAAAAAATAATTTTAAAATTTAGCTAGTCTATGATAGATTTGACATGAGCTAGCATTAACTCAAATTAACTTAAACTTTGTTTATGCAAATGTACCGGTATCTTCCATTTCCAAACCTTTGTTTACTTTTCAGGCTTTGCACAAAGGTTACCGGTAGGAAAAATATCTCACCTTTCCAGTAGCGAATGAAGAGGTGCCGATGTAAGTCTATATATATGAAATACAACTGGATAAATGGTAAGCCTTGAAGACTTACTAAATAAACGCTGTAAAAACCAATTCTACGACTACCTGAGTCTACCTGATGAGCGGTCAAACCGCGAAACTAGTCGTAGAATTGGTCTTTCCAGTAGCCTGTATGAATGTGAAGCCTAGCAATCATGAGGTTACATGCATTCTTTAAAGCTGGTTTACACGCAAATTGAAATGAGCTTAACTTAGCTGAGCTGAAGGTCCAGTTTACACGCCTTTTTCACGTAGCGCAGCTGAGATTTAAGTAGCGCAGAAAATCAGTGTTCCCATTACAAATAAACAAAACTATTTGTTTTATGTTAGGTTTTGTTCAAAAATTCTTACATCTCTTTTTATAAATTGCAAAACACGTTTATTGCTAGACTTGGCATCGACATTCCGCGTTTCAGTTTTTGTGGGGATGCAGGCAAATGGCCTATACATGATAATTTGGTTAAGTTGGATTTGAATTTATTTATTTGCCGAGTTACCCAACCAGGGCCAGGAAACATCGAAGGAATCTTTGCTTGGAGTTAAGCTGCCACCTGTTTACCACAAAAGATGGGGCAAATCCCTCAAAGTAGATTTTTCATCGGCACATATTATTGCCAGCTCACTTTTCACTTTTGATTCTAAAGCCAATCTGGGAAAGCTGTGAACACCCATTTTTTTGTGTCTTTGGTTTGTTGACTAGACACCCAATCGAGCGTGAGTAGGCTATGTCTCTCCAGTGGCCAGACTATGAAAGACGCTCTATCCTCTTGGATAAACATTGCTTTGACAACAGGCCTGTATTGTAAACTACAGAAAATCCTAGTAGGCCAAGGTCTACCACTCCCCACGCGAGCTTGGTAATTCGAGCATATTAACTTGAAGCCTCGTTTACACTTAACATAGATTTTTATGAATGCTAAGTGTGCATGCGGGAATGCCGTTTAAATTAGCTTAAAAATACTGCTACGCAAACTGGCCGGTTAGCTCAGTTGTTAAGCGCACGCTATTGGTGCTGGAGGTTTGGGGTTCAAATCTCGAGCCGGTCAAATCAACGAAGTGTCACCAATGGCTCAACACCGTTGCGATTTTTATTCGGAGCTGCGTTGCCCAGGCGTTAATAGCCGCGTAGATGAGCCCCGTCACTCGTTACACGCTTCGGCGTAATACTACGAGTACAGTAAAGATTCGATTTCTGATATTACTCAACTTAGCGAAGTTTTGCTTGCAAAAGTTGGCGAAAATTTTTTGATTTGCTAGTTAGCTATTGCAACCGTGGACTAGGACGACTATCCACTTCAAAGTATCATTGATTCAACCTTTAGCAATCCTCAGGTCTATTCGCATAACGATTTCCTGTCGATCTTTAATAGATAATAACGGCTGTCGCGTGGCGGGTTCACGTCCGTAACAAGCGAGGCAACCTGTAAACTTACTTATATAGTACATCCTCGTTTATTCGGCCCTCGATTACCCGGCTCCTCGATTAACCGGTCGTGTGAGTTTGCTGCTGAAAGGCGAGAAAGCACTATCAAACAAACCTCCATCCTTTCGTTTTTCAGCAATAGTACTGATGAAAGTTAACTTGTTTAATAACTTATTTTGTTGAACTATGTGATTTTAAACTTTACCCAAATGTCTCTTTCGTTTAGCATTTAAATTGTTTTGTGGCTAAGCTTGTTCTCATATTAACTTCGTTTTTTTCCTTCTTTTTTCTTAAGGTCTTTTCTCATCCAGCCAAATGCTTATCCGGTCAAGATTTTGGAAAAAGGTTGCCTAACATGACTGGATAATCGAGGATGTGCTGTACTCCCGAATCCATTTAAGCAAACAGAAATTTCGCATCAACATTACCTGTATTTTGACCATAACCAACAATAACACCAAGCACACAGCAGAAAGTAATGTCATGCAGCGTAGGTGGGTACATCATCAACACGTTGACTTTAGGTGATTATTTCTATCTGCCTTAAAAATTCTGGTAACCAAAAACGTAAAAGTAGATCGCAAACGAGTGGTGACCGAAGAGGTGATTTAAAGAGGCTTAGCTCTTTAAGCAGTTACCAATTGTAGAATTTTGGCTTGCAGTTCCAAATAAGAAATCCTTGGTAGATTTGACATTTCTTCAGCGATGCTTCCAAGAAACAGCCGTTACGCTGGATTCATAATTACCTACAAGCAAAAATTTATGATTATTGTAAAGCATACAGAGGTTATCAAGCTAAGAAGGTAAATTGCATCAACTAATCTATATATTCAAAGCAATTGCGAAGTCGGAATCTCTTGAATGCTAAATCTGTATATACCTATAATAATTGCGAAAGTGACTACTTGGAAATTATTTGTTGTTTTATTGGATACCCAGACTTTAAAAACTCATTTCAACGGCTTCTTTTGGAGTCCCTCAATGGCATTGCATTACATACATGTAATCAGGCGTGCAAAGCAAGAGATAATAATGCAATAAATGAACAACAAAAATTAAGAAGTGCCAAGGCGTCCCGTATAGACACTTAGACAGCGCCAGCAAAACACAACTGAGCGATCACACTACCTGCGATTTATAAGCATAAAAAATGAAGAGCTCCATACTCAGGGGTAAAAATGGGAGCTGTGGTCTGCACTGCTCTCAGCAATTACAAGAAAATGAACCATTTATGTTGAAACAAAAGTTATTGACTAGAATCCGCGTGCGCTCGATATGTATGAACATACAAATCAACTTTGGGTTCTGCATTATCTGTGATGCGTTTAAAACACATACATAGCTTACATTCTATGCGACGTAGTTCCGTAGTTCCTGTATTGCATTCCTCAGGATTTCAGCGGTTTGATCACTTGCTTCACTTTTTTTGCCATCTTTTTACCAACGTGGGCGTCCAATGACCTTTTACGAGAAGCTGTAGATACAACAAAGAATGAAAAATCAAAATATCAATCAATCTCAAAGTGTTGTGAACCAACAAGATGGCTGTGTGGTTAGAGCGTCTGCACGTGGAGTGGTTGATGTCGGATTTGCTTTCGAGTCAGGTGAAACCAAACATGCAAGATTTCATGTCTCTCATTGCATTAAAAAAACACTCTTTGAAATACCGGTACTAACTATTAGCCTACTTCCAGGGGGAAATAATTTCCTTCAGAGCCACAGAGTCGACTAAAGGTCTGTCAGCTATATCGACTGCGGCACCGTGCATTAATTGATTTTGATGACTAGCATAGAAGCCGAAGCCATTGAAGTGGTATCGCGACCAGACAAAAGATTACGGAAACATTCATCCACCTCTTTTTCTTCCTCATTATCCACAGTTGATCATACTCTATCAAACATAGTTTCTCAACCACACTAGTTGTTCCGCAAAAAATGTATATTTTCTAATGTATATAATCTCTTGCGCTGTTGAATTGATATTTCAGACTAAAAAATTGCTCAAAAAGATACGATAGAAATATACAGCTAATATTGACATTCTAGCAGTGTGAAACTAATGAGCTCTCTGCAAAATTCTGCAAACTAATGAGCTCTCTGCAAAACAAAATTCATCTATGCTTCGTGCCAACTAGCAATTGCAAAATTGGATAAGCTTTTACAGCTATGCGAATTTTTACGAACTAAACAGCTATCGAGATCATAAAAACTGATCTTTGCCATTGCCCATCTTGCCGCTAGAAGCTTACTCGGCTGCTTTAACATGGTCCTTAAGAAACTCATCATAGCTTACAATTAGGGATCGATCGGGGCCCCGGCACTGGCCGGGGATGCCACTTTTTGCCCCGGTCCGGCTCCGGCCGGGAGGGTCATAGAAATTGTCCGGGGTTGAATTTCAAATTTATTTACCGTATATTCCGGCGTATGAGACGACCTTTAAAGTGCAAAAACCCACCCTTAAAAATTGGAGAGGTCTCATACAACAAATATAAAAGTCATATCTTAATTTTTACATGAAGATTTTTGTATTTTATATGAAAAATGCGTTGGTGCGTAAAAATAAAGAACGTGTACGCTAAAAGTGTTTTTGAGGTTCGTCATGAACTAATGAAAAGCGTGTTCAATTACGAAAGCATTACGTAACACCATTGACGGCATTAACATGAGGAATGAGGACGCAAGTAGCCTGCTTAGCTACGTATTATATACACAATATAAAGCATTGTATAAACCCCGGCCCTGGCCGGGGCAGACGCAATTTCCCGGTCAAAATTGTTGCCCCGGTAGTTCCCTACTTACAATGACCTGGTTTTTCGGGATTTGCCTGACTCTTCAGACGTTGGTACCATACTTTTTGTTTTCCTTCTGTATTGTCCTTTTAATACTTCCATTGTATCTTGCACTGTTTTTCTGTAAAAAAGCATTTGCAGTCTGATAAACGAACTTATTGCCGATTCTGCATTACCTGCACTAACTACACTGTTTGACTCAGTATTAATCAGCAAATTATCTCTGTCTATTTTTGGCTCAGTAGTGGTGCAGTCAACTACTGAAATCATGGGGATATGTAGGCTCTTCACACTGATTGGGATGCAACAAAAAACCTTTTGTCAAGAAATTGTGCAGACGTTCAAATTTTGCTTTATTTCACTAATACTTATCAATGCAAATGGGAATGTACTGTAGTGTACAAGTACCGGTATGTGGATTTTTGTAATATGGAAATTGTGCAGACGTTCTAATTTTGCTTTATTTCGCTAATACTTATCAATGCAGTGGGAATGTACTGTAGCGTACAAGTACCGGTATATGGATTTTTGTAATATGGTCAGTTTGGTTGTTTTGGTATCAAGCAATATTTCATATCCCATGTTAACTACACTCACTAAAACATTCAAGTCATCAAGTATGACAAAAATCTTGGAATAAATTATAACAGTTCATCTAATAGCTTTACACATAATCTAAGCAGTCATACAAATTCTTTGATTATAAAGACTCATGTCGTATTCGCATGCCATTCAACTATTCGAAGCAATTTGGTTAAGTATGAACAGGTTACAGATGAATATGTGACGTCGTAGAGTATCAAGGTGAAAGGTAGAATTGGCATTTTGCCCACAATAAGCAATCTATTATTTTATGCAAAAATGGAGAAAAATATCAAAAGTTAAATGAAATTTGAAACAACAAAAATTATTGCTTTGTCCCTTCAGTTTTGGCAAAAGCCCCTAAACTTAGAGCTAGTCTAAGCCTTCAAAACTGATGCATTAGCCAAAGCTTAGACAGTTTATGTCTATGATGTCAAAATCGAACAAACCAAATTTCTCGTTACAACCTCTCAGTGTGAATTGTCAAATACACCTCTTTTAACGCATTGATTGGAATTAAAAATGGTTGGATTTCGGAATGGAGTTAAAAATCCTGTAAAATCGTTCGAAAAACGGAAATGTAATTATTATTATTATTTTTTTTTTTTGAAAAGATTTAAGCTGAAACGAAAGACTTAGTGTTTTTCAAAAGGAGATATCCAGTAGTCTAATTTATAGAATGTCAGTCCGGGTCGGATCCAATTCAACACTACGCTACAGTTCGGATAATCCGGCTCCAACAAAAAAACGGCACAATCCGGCTCCAATCCCGTTCCGATCCGGCTCCATGCTCAACTCTACTTCAAAAAGCAATTATTACATCACACAGATCACAGCATTTTTGTGGACATACGTGACAATGCTTTTTTATTAAGCGGGCCCACTGTAAGAATTACTGTAAGTACACTGTGGCTGGACGTAGTCGGCGATTTTGCTTGTCAGTCTCAGTCATCGAGTCTTAGCCTAGGCTAGTTGAAAAACAGTGTTTTGGGACTTCTGCGTTGTTTGCTTTGACACGATTCCGTGTTTGTGAAAAAGACTATGTCTAGACTTGGTGTTAGAACCTTAGCTATTTCAAGTTTTACGCATATTAAGCTTAGGAACGGCAGATAAATATAACGTAGGCTTGTTGGCAAACCGTGTTATGGGGCTCCTTTGTCTTTTTCGCATGAACAGGACAGAAGTCTTCATATTTTTTCTGTATTTTTGGAAAAGAGTACGAGCTAGATGCTTACTGATTCAATTTGTATGGCATAAGAAGCTAAGAAACAGAGGTAGACCTAGGTTTATGAGCATGTCAGTTCCACGTCATCAAGGATGACAGTGCGGTACGGTACGCAAGTACCGTACGGTACGCTCCATTTTTCGGCAAATAGTACGGTACGCTTGTACGGTACGTAATTATTGCTAAGGTACGGGTACGGTACGTGTTATAAATATGCGTACTACACGTACCTTACGTACCGTACCATGTGGTACGGTACGTAAATTGATATTGTGAAATTTTGTGAACAAGAAGAACAAAGCTTTTATTGACGTACAACATTTCCAAGAACAAACATAAGTAAACGGTAACATTACACTCTGTAGCTTCGGAAATATGTACATAGGAGAAGGCGAAGGGAGCAAAGCTCATTTAGGTCGCTGCCACCTGACCACATGAAGTACTGAAGATCAAGGACCGATGGGAGAAAAACACTGAATGATTAATTATATTCACAGCGATACAGAATTGATAATGTGTAGTACACCATCAGTCCTGGCGGTAATCTTGAAACTACGGACTTGCAAAAAAATAAAAGTAACCGACGACGTTTTTGAAGCACAAAGCAGGAATTAAAACACGTAAGCATGCAATTATACAATTTTTAAATGTTACAATTAGATTGTCCCCGAAAACTAATTGGTAATTATAAAAAAAGGTTGTGACGAAAAAAGGTTAATGCTCTTGCAAAACTTTTAAGTTATATACAAATAGTTATGGCCAGCAGTCAGTGAACAGAGAACTCCTCTGGGACCTAGCACAAACAGAGTATTTTTCATTTAGAATATTAATATGCGGCATTACAAATTCACAATAACAGGTCGCAATTATACATGGTATGCATCCACCGTGAATTTCCATTGAGAGAGGATTCATGAGCACAACAAAAGATGCTACCGGTAAGTCATTGGAGAAGTCTCTTTTGGTCTTCTGACGTCCCTTTCGTAGTCCTGGCTTCCTTGAAACAGGGCTCGATAGGGTGCAGAGTGCAGACTACCAATAGGTTTATAAGAGAAATTTTACGCAATGCGCATTTCAGTGGACAAGTTTGGACTTGTTCATAACGTTCTACTGTCACCGAGCAGCATTATTTTCTGTCGTAACCTACAGTATTTGGAAAGCAATTAAAAAAAAGAAAAATTCGGCTAATGTTTACTCAGCTTTTACAAAACGTAGGAGCTAGCTGCGGTTCCGATCGCCCACATGAATTGTATCGATCAGTGTGACTGGGATCAGGGGCGGATCCAAAAATTTTTTAGAGGGGTGTGATTTTATATTAAGTTGAATGTTGACTAAATACTAAGACGTTTAGATTCGAAAACGGCCGTACATAAGCCCTCTGAAAATGTTTTGTATCAGGGGCGTATTCAAAATCTTTTTCAGGGAAGGGCACCAAATTTCGTCACTTTTTCAAGCGTAGTTTTTTTCCGGCAGAGTTAATTTTAGGCAACTTAAGTAACAAAAACAACTCTAGGGGTACCGGGGACATGCTCCCCCGGAATTTTTCAAAAATTTGCATAGTGCAATGGCCATTTTAGCGCTTTTTGTACAATTTTCAGGCAAAGGTTCTTCATATTTTTGGCCCCTACTTTTGAGTGCTTCACCAAATACAATGCATTTTGTAGGCTACGTACAGTTTTGATTATGCGTGCTTAGGTCGACTAAAGCTTATTGTAATGAAGAGGTTCAAAATTATGGAAAAATTTTATTTATCCAAAGCATTGTTGGCAGGTGGGGGGGATGCATCCCCTAACCCAACCCCTACCCCCTTGGATCCGCTCCTGACTGGGACATTGCTTTTCCAGACTGATGATAACCGCGTTAGTCCAGGTAGGATGCGATATGTTCTATTCTATTTATACGGTAGAACATCGCTAGCGACTAGTTACGAGGACACCACAAGTGTTGGTATTGTAGCTGGAAAACTTGTATAGGTTTCAATTTCCGATCAGGTCGCATATTGCAAACTTTGACCTATTTATAAGCATTGCAATAGCACTTGGCTAATTTGGCGTGCATCCAACAATGGCGGTAGGAAGGTACGATACGTAATTTTTAGGTACGGTACGTTTTAAGGTACGGTACGTAATTTTAGGTACGGTACGTTTGTTAAATTTATTCGAAGTACGTTACGTTAGTGTTGCGGAGTCGATCCGTCTTACTTGTTATTTATTTTAGAAACGGCAACACTGGCTGTAAGTCGGACTGGAGCATTTGTTCAGTGGTCTAGCTAGTCTAGTGAGATTAGCCGCATGTGCTTGTTATTTTGATCTCTGCTTTAGTGCTTAGAGCGTAGAAGTGATAAAATTAATATTCTTTAATTACTAATTTTTTCTATTTGAATAAGCCTATGTTAAAATTGTGTCTCAGTTAATTATTGTTGCGACCAGTTATTGTAAGGCTATTGGAAAAGCCTACTGGTTTTATTGGATTATTGTTGCAACCAGTTATTGTAAGGCTATTGGAAAAGCCTACTGGTTTTATTGGATTATTGTTGCAACCAGTCATTGTAAGGCTATTGGAAAAGCCTACTTTGTTGGATTAATCCATTATTTGGATGACGCTAAAAACTGTTGTTGTTGTGATCTGGAAACTCTTCTTGGTATGTGCTTGTAGGATATATTATCGTTTAAACTAGTCCCGTTTCTACTGTACCAATTTGAATTTACGCATACCTGGTTCTGGAAGTATTGGTGTAGTTTCATTTGCTTCCTTGTTTTTGGCCGACTACCGTAGGCTAGTAATAATGCTCTGATGACTTGTAGACCGTTGTGCATCCTATTGGAGGATTGTTTAACGTTTGCTGTTGCTGATTCTTTGAAATCGATGTTGCTCATAGCCACAAATATTAAGTACAATGATACATGTTTCATTTTAGTGTAGGCCTATTGTGTCACTCTGTTTTTGGCTTAGTAGCCCTTTCATAACTGTACCTTTGTGTTGCTAGTTTTGGTGAAACTTGCTAATTGATGTTGTGTAAATGCTGTAATCTTAGTGGTAGTGTGTAAGTTGATGTGATCTGCTGATTTAGACCTACTGCTGTGAGCTTTTACTGATTGTATTTGGATGCTAGTTAAGATTGCTGGTTAACGATGTACGGTGCTTGAGCTGGCTAATTGTTTTAATGCTTATGCTGTGAATATTGCTTTCAGATCACTTTCAGATTGTTTGTCCTTAAGAGGTGTTGGATTGCTTTGTTTTCTGAATTGGACATGTTAACCTGCCCACAGTCAGGTAATGCCTTTACTGTGAGGTCCGCGTGAATTGTTGCTTATGTTTTTTTTTTTTTTGTTTTTTGTTTTTAGTTACCGCTGCCATTGATTTGATACCTTTTCGATTTACTGCTGATAAAGTTCAACATTCAAAATATCCAGTTGGTTGTGCATGATTTCAGTGGCGCGCGTTGGATCACATAGTGGCGTGGGTAATTAGGCCGCATTGATTGAAGCTGCCGCAACAGTTAGTACGGTATGGTTAAAATTTTGAAGTACGGGTACGTAAATTTTGATCGTAACGTACCGTACTGCCAACCTTGCATGTCATATGTAACCCTATCCAGATTAGTGCACAGTGCCATACGTAACCAGAAAACTTATTTCAATTTTTTTTAGGGCTGACGTTTAATTGATTGATGGATGCAAAAGCTCATTCCCTAAATTTTAATTACGTTGATACCGGTACATAGTCTAGCAGGCTATCAGCAGATACTGTAGGCTACTGGATGCCGGTTAAAAATTCTCGGTATTGTAGAAATGTGCTTATTATTACGTCACAGTGTATGCTTTGACTATTCATTTGTGTCTCGTTGTTTGCTGCGCAGTCGTTAGTTTCTAGTAGGTAAAGCAGTTGATAGGCTGTGCAGAGTTCGTTGCTTAGTCGAGTGCAGCTATGCTGTAGCCTGAGTTGTTTACATCTCGTTGTTGTTGCAGCTGCGCTTCAATAATCATTTTTCACTTAATACATGCTAAGCTGAAAAATGCGATGTTTCTTGAGGTATGTAGCCCTGTCCAATAGATTACAGTGCCAATTGCACCTACTGCATGCGACCGTATAGTTCTTTTAAAGATTGGTTTTTGATTGAAATACGATGCGTAGGCCTATTAGTAGGTGTGTAGTGAATCAGTACCACTTACAGATGAAAATAGACTAATCAGAAAATTTTGACAGAGACCGTACCCTTAGAATGGGACTTCAAGCTTATTTCAGCAGTTTAACAATACCCAATTTTATGGAATTTCTTTCATGCCAGTTACCAGTTGCCTTAATACAAATTTTTAAAAATATGCTTGGAAGAAAAGTTGCTGAAAAATGTGGATCACAGAATAGTAGGCTAAATGTCTACCAATCTGCTTTCAGTAATCCAAAGCTTTTCGTCATATTGTCTCATAGTTTAAGTTTTCAAGTTTGTCTCTGTGCGCGTGTGTTACACAGCAAATTGGTAAGCCAGCATTGGGTTTTAGGCAAGTTCATAAGTAAATGATGTACTGTCATAGTAAATTTCAGCTCAGTTTTCGCAGTAGGCCTTATGGAGCCAGCAGCTCTGAAACTGCTTGATGAGTTCATCCATCTTAAGGTGTGTTTACACAGAATACGATGCGATTTTCGTACGAAAAAATCGCATGAAACTGATGGATGCAAACACGTACGTAAATTTTCTGCGATAATATTTGCACGGAACTGTCTGATGTTATTTCGTACGTAAGTTTTTTCAAAATAAACTTCAAGGTTTAAACCAGGGGTTCTTAACCATTGAAAAAAGTATAATTTACCCCCAGTGCAACGCTTTCACCAATTTAATACCGAAAATTAAAGTTCGTTTTAGTTTATACTTCAGAAAAATTACCCCCTCGGTGGGCAAAATTTACCCCCTGGGGGTAAATTTACACCCGGTTAAGAACCCCTGGTTCAAACCAAGTCAGATTTCGCGATACACAAAGTATTTATGATGTCATATTAAAGCACAATGTAGAATAATGTCGTTTTTCGTGGTAAGTTTAGGTTATGCGAAGGCTTCTCAGAATCATCAGCTGGCAATTCAAGCAGAACAATCTCTGTTGCAAAACTAGTCAACCGTGCAAATTAACACGTTGGCTGCCACGTTCATTTTTTTCTTGAAAAATCGACTTTTCTCAGGTGCCAAAGATTTTTTTTTATTCCGACTAGTGCAAACAACAATGCTTACTTCATTGATGCATATGCTAAGTAGTGTGATGATTTTTTTAGTTAGAAAAAGCGTGTTCACCGGTGATACATTGGCACTCTGGTTATGCGATATTAAGCAAGTGCCAATGTATCACCGGTGATCATTAACAAAATATATAATATTCAATCTTTTTTAGAGTTTACTTTACAGTTATATCTTATTTTGTATTAATAATCGTGTAAATGATGAATGCAGCTGCAGCCCTGGCAATGATAGATGATGAAGATGATTCTAACAGCGATATCAGAATTAGTGAGAGTGATGAGTATGAGCCATCAACATCTGATTATAGCAGCGAAGATACTGAAGAAAACGATTCTGATGATGATTCTAACGATCATCGGCCCTCATCTTCATCTACACAATGGATATGTCCAGCCGATGGTGCTACCTTCAAACAATTTCCTAATCCTCCAATCAAATCATCCCACCTTGCAACACTTCAAAACAAGACCCCATTTGAATATTTTAGCTTGTTTGTCAGTGAGGATGTATTTGAACTAATTATGAAAGAAACCAATCGAAATGCCCATCAGTTTCTTTCATCCCACCGTGTGAGCAGAAAGAGTAGATTTTCTAAATGGAAAGATACAAACAAAGATGAAATAAAGCAGTTTCTTGGATTGGTTATGTTCATGGGACTTGTGAAATATCCAAGCATCAGTTGTTACTGGAGCAAAAAGCCAATATACTCAAATGATTTTTGCTCTACAGTAATGTCTGGAAACATATTTCAACTGTTGTTGAGATTTGTTCATTTTGCTGATAATGAATCGCTTCAAGATAGTGAAGATCCCAAACTTCACAAAGTTAAAATGCTGGTTCAAATGTTGGTTCAAAACTTTAAAACTTTTCAAGATCGTGGTGAAGATATCGTAATTGATGAAACTATGATCCCATACCGTGGAAGATTGAGTTTTAGGCAATGCATTCCTGGAAAAGCTCATAAATATGGGGTCAAGCTCTTCAAGTTGACGGATCCTTCTGGATACACTTACAATGTGGAAATTTATCAAGAAAAGTCAAATAACCTTGCATTTGATGGTGTATCAAAGTCGACTGGCATCTGCTTGCGTTTAGCAGCAGAATATTTTGACAAAGGAAGAACCCTGACTGTGGACAATTTTTACACTTCCGTTGAACTTGCTGAAAAGTGTTTGGGCAAAAGGGCACACCAGCAAGGAACACTAAGAAAAGGTCGAAAAGGATTGCCTTCTTTGAAAAAGAACCTAAAGAAAGGAAAGTGCATTTCAAAAGAAAAGGATGGAGTAGTAGTTGGGACGTGGAAAGATAAAAGACTAGTGACCTTTTTGTCGACATGTGATGTCGGGAAACTTGTTTCCACTTCCAAGAAAAACTGCAATGGACAAGATATTGTAGAGCCTGATATCATATTGAGGTACAACAGGTGTAAGCAAGGTATTGGTCTTTCGGATCAATTGGCTAGCTACTTTTCCCCTCTTAGGAAAACAATTCGATGGTTTCACAAAGTTGCCTTTGAGTTGCTCCTAAATCCTGCACTGGTGAATGCCTATTTGCTCTACAATTAGGAAGCAGTAAGAAGAATGCAAGTTGCTGAATTTAGTGAAAACATCATCATGAGCTTGACGCAGAAAAGAAGAGACGACCAAGGAGAGGAGCCATCTGAAGGAACAAAGCACATGCTAATTGAAACAGATGAGCGAACAAGGGATAGCAGTAAGAAGATAGGACGTTGCACCGCTTGCTACTCCGCTATTGCAGCAAAAGAAGGCCCAAGTATTGCACGGAAAAAAGCTAAGCTTGTGTCTACTAGATGCTCACAATGTGCAAACAAGGCATATTTTTGCTTGGAACATTTCCAAACTCACCACCCCAACTGAATTATCCATCGGAACTAATGAACTTGTTAAACTCTTTTAGTGTTTCCACAGTTTTGTGCTTTTGAATTGGCTGTTTTTTCGTTAATAAAATGCCTGAATATTGTGATATTAATTTCCTACTTCTGATTAAATTTTTAAGCTTACTTAAGGTAGAATTACTAAACCCAGTGAGATTTTAAACGAATAGTTATTCACCAGGTGCCACAGTGAAAAGAAAGAGTATTGACGTAGTGCCAATATGGTTTGTTTCAAAAACAACAAAACCTGAAAAATGTATCACCGGTGACACACTAGCACCAGAGAAAAAAGCCCTAATGATCACCGGTGATGCACGAGGCAGCCAACGTGTGGTAGGTCAGTTAGTTGTTGCATTCTATCCTTCTATAGCGGAAACCCGACATACTTGCTCTACCTATAGTTCGTTACTGCCCTCTAGTTTACCCTTAAAAGGTGGGCGATATGACGCCTGCCTAGTTAATAGGCCTAGTCCTTGTATCTAGCCTAACTGTATAGGGCTAGTCTAGTTGGATTCTTAGTTGAAATAAATTGGAACTTTTCATATTCTGTAGGTACTTTTGCAATGGAGGAGTCCGTAATCGGAGCGTTATACCATCATCATTTGGTATTAAGTTCAATTTATTGTTCGCAACAACGTCGTCACAGGTAAACCCTCTCACCACTATTCCGATAGCTCATCTGGTGTATCTAGAGAGTTTTTGCAAAGAATCGTTTAGGAAAGGACCGCCGATGTGAACACTTGGACCTGCTCAGATGGCCGAGAGAAAAGATGGCATGAACTGACACTTTTGCAATCAAACTGACTCAGCTTTCTCGTGATAGGAGGATAAATATGCCAATAATAATAATAAAAAAAAATAACTACTCATCCCAGAAATTAAGTCCGGCCCCCGCCCACAGCCCATTTTTTATGAATTTTTAATCACTTTTAGAGGAATAATGAAAATTGAAAGCGATTTCAAAAATTGGTAGCGGCTTAATTGTTAGCGGCCCGGTTAAAAACAAATGATAGACCTGGGCCGTTAGCGGACCAATAAAAAGACCGGTTAACGGCTCGTTAGCCGGTTTCTTAGCGGCCCATGCCATTTCCAGCCGAGAGGTAAAAGCGTCCGCCTCTGCAGCCAGCGGTGGTCTTAGACGAAGGGGGGGGCTGTGCAGCAATTATAGGTGGGGCCTTTTGGGATCCAAATTCCAAAACGCTGTAGTGTGTACTAAAGCACATCATAATAGGCATTTGATAGGAAGTTACTCGAGAAACGCCAATCAAGCAAGCTCATTTAAGCATGTAATGTAGAAACATCATTTACTGCCAGTCAGGCAGTAACAAGGCTAGGGTTCATGATTGAGCTGGCATGGTAGTAGCAGCCGACATCAGTTTAGCAACCTGTAATTCCAAAGTACCAATCCTATCTCGTTGCTCCAGCTGCATAGCATTGACTTTTTCAAACTGCAGCTTAGAATACCTAGCATTCTCTGGTCGGCAGCAGGAAGGGCAATGCCACTGGTATGCACTGTATTTTGCAGCATCTTTGGACTCTGACAAGAACTTAAACACAGTCTTGGGTATCTTAAGACAAGTTGAATGGTACCTGGAGTCGCACCAATCACACCCTAAGCAGGATTCATCAGATACCTCTTGATTGCATATTAGGCACACGGGTTTACCTTTCATCATAACCACTAATTTTTAACGACAAATTTAAACTAAGCTTACTCAAATTAACTTCAACTAACACCTTATTCAAATAGAATTAAATGACATCACAGATCAGAATTGCATCAAGTAGAATATAATTAATACCGGTACTCACCTAAAAACTTTTCAATTATATATATATATTATATATATTTTAATCATAATATTAAAAAATCCGCCAACATTTGTAAATATGATACAATCACTTTAAAATTTGTAATTTAATTACAAGTTAAACCTACATGGTGCTGTATCAGTGTATTACAATCTATGCTACCTGTGAAACAGGAAAACATGGTGGAACAATAGCAGAGACAAGAAAAACAAGGAGAAACCAAGCCTTGATTTGATGTTTCTTAATTCTATAAATAAATGCGCTTGAAAGTGTATTTAGGTGAACTTAATAAAAATAAAACTGTAAAAAGTGGTAGTAAATTCGCACATGTCAATAAGACCAAGGTCTAAGATTAGCATTTAAATCAAATCATATTTTACATTAATATAAAATTATTCTAAATTAAATTAAGCTGTGGTTTGGGGTTTTTTGAATTTGTTGTAAACATTAGTTACAGCCTGCTACTTCATAACCTGGTAACAATAGCCTACTGTCCGACTGTAGCTGTGTAGCTATCAGTAGACTAGGTATATCTTGAAATAGCTGATACTGGCTAATTCACATAAAAACGTTTATGTTTTTGCAGTAGGACTATATAAGTACAACAAGCTGCGTGCAATGATCTGTTGCTAATCAGCAGCCAGGTAGGCCTACCGTGCAAAACTGGGCTTCACAAAAAAGCAGTGGCTACTTGTACGGGCCCGTACAAAAAAGCGCTTTGTTTCATTTATTATCTCTTCGCGCTCTTCCCGGTTCTACAAAGCGAGTTTAAATAGTAAAATAAACCAAAGAGACAAATGTTACCGGTCGGTAAAAATAGCCACATCCTAACAAAAAACATTGTTGTAATTATACTCTACCCCAACTCAAACAGTTTTGTCCTAAGAGCTTCAAGGGAGACAATTAACACCACCTTTAGTTCGTTTAGCCCATGCGCAGGCAAAAATTCATTTTTTCAACCATATAGGTTAATTCATAGGTTTTCAAAGTGCTCCGTACCGAGCCCCAGGGCTCCGCGAGAGCAACCTAGGGGCTCCGCGAGCTATTTGTTAACATATACAATACTGACTTTGCTAATTTTGCTACTATCCAAAAAAGCAATACTGGGATTAATGAAATTTGACTCTACCTTATTAGTATGTTTGTCAAGTGTCAAATTCACAGCCTCTATGATTACCCTGCGAAATGTAGATTTTTTTTAGCTTGTATAAGGTACGCCAAAAAGCCCAGACACATTTGAAAGTTTAATTTTTAAACTTTATGAAATTTCCAAAAATGTCAGGTCTGTATTTACCTTTTAAAGAAAAGTTTAGTATTGTAGCAACAGGCGGTCTTCAGCCAGTGTTTGCTTGCGCCAGTGTTTACTTTCCATTCAGCAGGCCAGGAAGGACGACGTCGTTTTATTGAATGGGAAGTCACAACAGCTTTCATATATCCGGAAGAGTGTTTTGGCTAGGTCAAGCATTTTGAAGGATGAGTGTATTTTTTATGTGAGTGCGGCTGATGAAGAATAATAGCTTGAAACAGCGCTGTCCCGGTCTATGGTACAATACTATACTTGTTCTACGATTTCCACACTGACCTATTGTTATTAATGAATTTCAATTGTATAAAAAAAGTCATAAGTTTGGGCTTTATAGCATGTCTTAGAATGCAAAATTTGCCCGTAGGGCTCAAGTCATTTTGCGCCAGCTGTAAGATATGTTGCTAGGGCTCCGCACGAAATCTCAAATTTGGCAAAAAGCTCCGCACCTCAAATGGTTTGAGAACCCCTGTCACCAAGACCTTAGGCTGGAAACCTGGCAGAACAACTTTTTGTCCGATTTTGCGCTTTTATCCGATGAAATTGCATTTAACATCACGTCAGATCCGTCACTTCATGACGAAAATTGCATGAAAGTACGTACGACAACAAAATCGCATGAAAATCGCATTCTGTGTAAACACACCTTTATTCTGGGTATATTGCGATTTTGCTAGCAAAGTTTTACGTGTTTGTTTTTAGATGAGATCATGCAAGATGCTGTGGAAAAACCTTAAGAAAAAGAGGCTCTGGAAACAAGAGTACAAATTCATTTCGCAAAACTGGCAGATGATTTTCAACAGCATGCTGGCATGTGGTCAAACAACTGATTTGTTGTTTAATTTGCAATATACGCTTTGATTAACATAAATATGCAGAGTATAGTGTTACAGTTGTATTTCAAAAACTAGTAGGGTAGTAGAATGAGCACAATGTTTAAAAAGCAGGGAGTCGAACCGTTTAAGATATCGCTCCGGTTCAGGTTCAAGAAATTTTATTTTTAACTGTTCACTTCCGGTTCAGGTTCAAGACTTTTCAAGAATTTGGGTTCAGGTTCGGTTCGGGTTCAGTTGCACCAAAATTTAAAGGTTCGGTTTGAATTCATGGAAACCAAATTTTTAAGGTTCAGGTTCAGTAAATCCAAATTTTAACGGTTCGTTTCGGGCTCACCGAAAAAATGCGGTTTTTACCGGTTCAGGTTCGGGTTCACTTCAAAACCTTTAATTTGGCCAAAAACTAAATTAGGGTCTTAAATCATTAAAATAACGAAATATAAATTGCATGCCCGAATCAATTAAGGTTAAATAAAAATGTGAAAATTCATTAAATTTTGAAAAGTAGAAAGAATGTTGCAAAAGGTTGGAATAGGTCAGTGCTTTATCGTTCTGATGATGTTGGTCGTCAATACCAACGAAACGTCAACAAATAAAAAACCTGACAAGATTTAGTTGAGGTTATTGTAAAGTTACCGGAAGAACGAGAAAAAAATCCAAGTAAACAGAAAGAAAGTTACGCATCGTTGCACATGCCTAGAGATTTTTAATATTTTTTAAGAATCAGCTCCAGGTTCAAACATTGTTACTGAACGATTTCTGTTCAGGATTATGTCCACAAAATATAGGTTCGGGTTCACTTGCATTAAATTTTAAAGATTCGGGTTCACAGATTTGAAATATTAAAGGTTCGGGTTCGGTTCAGGTTCAATGATCTCAAATTTAAACGGTTCAGGTTCGGTTCGGGTTCACCGAAAAAAAACGGTTTTTACCGGTTCGCGGTTCGGTTCGACTCCTAGTTAAAAAGTGTGTAAATTTGTGGAAAAGGTTACCAGCACCAACATCCGTATATTACGGTATATATATGGACTTTAACCAGCCCTGGTCTAGTCTATAGTTTAAAAGTTCGATATACAGAGCATTGGCTTTCAAAACTACATCATAGAAGCAAGTGTTTTTTTGGTAGGCCCAAGTATTGCATTTCGTCGGTTGTTTAGTATTTGTGATTCCGTAAATAAGATTTTTATTGCAAAGTTTGTATGTAATGATGATCTCCTAACTTGGCAAGGTCACTCCTGGTCATTCATTATGGGAGTGTGCGTAAAGGACTCAGTGATGTCATAATAATCAAAGAGGTCAGAAAACAAAAGTTAGCGTGAAAATGGCGTAGCCAGTGCCAACTACTTTTAGCAAGTGTAGACAAATCTTGCGCTGACCGCTCAGCGTAGAAATATTTTTTCGCCAAGTGTAGACCAGGCTTAAAGTTTTGAACATTACACTGTACAACACCCAAAAAAAATCAAGAACAATTTGATGCGTGTTAGGGTAATTTGGGGTCGCTGAACACGAATATGAACTTAGTTTTTTTGTATCACACTCGGATTTTCTGAAAAACCGTTTTGTATAATTTTTAGTTTTTGCAAGGATATTGTATTTACGAGGTGTGAGTAACTGTATCAACCATGCTCTTGGCATATTGCCAATCGGCAAGCCGCTCGCTCACAGTGAAACATAACTTCTTAACTCAAGATAACGAAAGGAACGACAATAAGGGGTGAATTACCTTGCGAATTTGCAACACAGTAGAGCTAAGAGGTTGTGTTTTGCAGTGTGAAAGTTGCTTCCCAATTGGCATTGGGCCAAGGGCGAGGTTGCTACAGTCTGCTTTCGTTTTTGTCCCACCTCGTACAATTGTAGGGTGCATATAGTCAGCTTGATCTAGTTGTGGCTTCTATCGACGAAGCAGGTTGTGCTTTTGCTCACACTTATTGCATGTTTTGCTTATTTAAGGAATTGCTTAGTTTCAGATTAAGACATATACAATATAGGCATTAGGTACTGGTTCATCATGGCTTCCTGTAGACGTAGATGTAAAAACGACCCTGACTTATTTTGCTTTATCTGTGGAGAGATGACAGCAAGCAAGTATAGACGAAAAATATCCGATTGAATCAAGAAACTATATCTCGCATATTTTGGATGTGCTTTAGGTAACCAGGATAAAAGTTGGGCTCCTCATGTTTGCTGTCTGGACTGTTGTAACCGACTTAACAAGTGGTTTGCAGGTGAAAAGCCCACATTGTCATTTGCCGTGCCAATGGTGTGGCGAGAACAAAAAGACCATGCTACTGATTGCTATTTTTGTCTCACGAACGCCCAGAGATATAATCACAAGGCCAGAAAGAAGATAGTGTACCCAAGTTTGCCATCTGCAATTCGCCCAAAAGAACATTCGGATGAGTTACCAGTACCTATACCACCAGAAACCCTTCCTGAGCCAATGGCTGAATCTTCAGAAAGTTCTTGTGATAGTGAGTTTCAAGACGATTCAAGCTGCACTAACTGTCCACACATGATCAACCAGCAGGAGTTGAACGACCTTTTTCGTGATCTAGATCTCACCAAAAACAAGAGTGAACTGCTAGGATCTAGGTTGCAACAGTGGAACTTACTGGCTCCTGGTACAAAAGTGTCCGTGTATCGTCGACGAGCGGAACTGATTTCTAATTTATTTTCAGAAGATGAAGAGCTTTGCTACTGCAATGACATTTCTGAACTGATTTCATTGTTGCTTGAAAACTATGACCCTAATGACTGGAGGCTTTTCATTGACTCATCCAAGAAAAGCATCAAAGATGTGCTGTTGCATATCGGAAATATTTTGCCGTCTGTTACAATCGCTTACTCAACAACGATGAAGGAAACATACCACAACCTTCGATTAATGTTGGAAAAAATTCGTTACTCCGAGAAGTGGCTTATATGCGCAGACTTGAAAGTTGTAGCAATTCTTACAGGACTTCTGCTGGGTTACACGAAATATTGCTGCTTTTTGTGCTTATGGGACTCGAGAGCAAGAAGTGAACACTACATCAAAAAGCACTAGCCTCCGAGACTGCTGCCAACGCCCGGTCTGCATAATATTGCAAACATGGCATTGGTTCCACAAGAGAAAATTATACTTCCACCACTACACATAAAACTAGGGCTTTTTAAACAGTTTGTGAAAGCATTCAACAAAGAGTCACCAGTGTTTCAGTTCTTGCAGAAGAATTTTCCAAAGATATCTGAAGCGAAAATCAAGGAAGGCATATTTGTTGGACCGCAAATACGAAAGCTCGTTTTGAACGATCAGTTTGACAAGATTTTGCAAGGAAATGAGTTGGATGCCTGGATAAGCTTCAAAAAAGTTTGCGAAACCTTTTTGGGTTGTCATCGTTCTGAAGATTTTAGAGAAGTTATAGCTGAAATGCTGAACAATTACAAAACTCTCGGATGCAAGATGTCTCTCAAACTTCATTTCTTGGAGTCTCATTTAGACTTTTTTCACAGCAACCTGGGAGATGTTTCTGATGAACATGGTGAACGATTTCACCAGAACATATGTGTCATCGAAAATCGCAATAAAGGAAAATGGTCTGTGAGCATGCTTGCAGATTACTGCTGGTCAATAAAACGCGATGATTCGGAAACACAGCACAAACGACGCAGGCATGATTAAATGAATGAACTTGTAAAAATGTGCTTGGTCTCTCGTCTTAACCGAATAACCACAGTATATTATATCAATGGCAAACTTTTAATTTCACGCAAGCCTCCAATCAAGTGATTTGAGACACCTCTTTTTCTGTGTGATATTTTGCTGCCTTTATATTATGTTTATGTAACCTTATCAGTAACTGCAAAATCAGCAGCACTGATTAGTTGTAAACAATAATTATGATGTTATTTGACCAAAAATGCAAAAAAAATTAAAATGAGTTTTTAGCAAAATCCTGACGTGATCGGTAAAAATAGAGTTCATATTCGGAATCAGCGCCCCCTAAATTTACAAAGGACACCTATTTTTATTCTTGAATTTTTTTATGACTCAAAATATGTTGTACTGTGTTATTAATAAAGTTGTGGCTGCCATAAAAGCAGGCTTGCTAGATTTCTTTGTGAAAGTAGCGCACGAAAGTAGTCAGACATAAGTCTATTTTCAGAACAGTCGATTTTAGCAACACGCCTATATATTGCAGGCTTTGCAGCAATTTTGAATTTCTGCTTCGATAATTTTAAGTTCAGCCCAGTTTTCCCCGCGTCTCTCTGCGTCCATAGACGGCGGGTTCATGATTGCCATGTAGCCCCGTTGAAAAAAATGCCACGGCATAAAGCTAAGTTCCGGAAGCGACAATTGTTTTCTCCACAATTTAACCGTAGGCCTACTCAACGTCAGAGGCGTAGCCATTAAAAATTTGAAGAAAGGGGGCAGGGCCGGATTTAGAGAATGAAAGGCCTCGTTTTCATTTGTCATTAGGGACCGATTTCTGAAAAAATGGTCTTCTCTTCGTCCGTCAACTGCTCACCGTTAATTTGCCTTCGGCTATTGACAACTGCCATATTTTTATTTACGGCGACCTAGCTAATTAGCCTGCTTGTCGCTTAGCTCAGTTGTTAAGACATTGTCAACGGTGCGGGAGACATAGGATTCAAATCCCAGATCATTCAAATCGTACGTAAGTCAGCAGTGTCACCAACGGCTTGCCACCGCGGCGACGTCCCGTCGGAGCTGTGTTGACATACGGTAAGCCGCGGAGATGGGCCCCGCCGTGACTCGTTACACACTTCGACGTAATAACGCGAATATAATGAAGATTTTGTACATGCTTTCAATTCACTAATGACTAGGGCAAAAGACAATACTACCTATAAATAACGAATAATTTATGTAGATAAATTGATGAAAACACTTTAACTCAAGACTATACTGCCGGGAATGGAAAATACTGTACGATTGCCACTACGCTATACAACGGAACTGCACCTGCCAGCTGCGATCGTACCGAACAGCTGGACTGGATTGTTCACGTGACAATCAACATCGTTTTAGCTACAGTGACGACATGCACTTTAACATTGCTAATTCATTACGGAGTCAAGACGAAGAAATGGCGCCATATTCAACGCAAATCAAACGTCCTCAATGCAGGCTTGGTGTACAGCTCTGAGATTCTGTCTGCCTCACTATGTGCTTATTGCGATATGCCATTAGTCTTGCTTTCATGAACGTAGGCTACAACGAGAATGATGAAGAAATAATGTAACATGCTTGGGGATGCAGTGGCTTGTGCTTATGCATTATCAACTACTTTTGTGACACTTTTGCTCGGACAAGGGGCTTTCTACTCCAATCGCTTACTAAATGTAAACTACAATAAAATAGTAAAAGTATTTAGTATTTTAAGTATTGTAATTATTATCTTGTATGCTATTGTAGTTGTCAGTCAAAAAGTACAATCGGTCACGTAAATGCGTAACTATATGTAGGGTTGCAAATCGATTGGCCTTCTTGAAAAGGTAAAGAATTAATCGATATTCGATAATTCACGAAAAGTAAAGAAATCATCGATTTCGATGGTAGCTTAATTGAGTAAAGAATAAAAAATATTGTGATCGATATTTGATAGGCTATTTTAGGCTAGTAGACTAAGTGATCTTAGCTTTTCGAAACACCACAAACCTAGTGTTCACATCAAAATTAATGCACGTTTGCGCACAAAGTTACCGGTATTTTGCTCGCATTATAAACTTTGCCAGACTTAGTTTTAAAATGGTTTCAAACAGAATTTTCATTAAAGCTTTTTGCCACTCTCTCGTCGGAGTGATACTGATGTAACGACGGTCGTCATCTACGAAGTCATCTCTTTCAACTATGTCATTTCACCAGTAGCCTATCATTCTGACGAGAGGATGGAAAAAAGATTTAATGAAAACCCTATTTAAAAAATGTGACTGGTATGGTTTGTTACAATAGTTAAATACATTGAAAAGTTAAAAATAAGATATTAACTTTTTGCCATATGTTTTTCTGATTTATGATAAATAAGAATTAAAAAAACTAATGCAAATATTAGCATCAACGTTGCGTGAAAATTTGAATTTCAAATTGAAAATGCACTGATGCAGCCTACTTGACGTGCACACCGTGTGAACATGCCAAAACTACATGCATGCTAATGTTATATTAAAATATTTAAAAGAAAATATTTAAATAATTCAATTTGTGTGCAAATACAAAGTAAAAACTCAGGGAGGTATTGAAAGTTCATCAGTAACTTTCTCTTCATCAAAGAATACTGTTAATGACGCAAAATGGATTTTAAAGTTTAAACACACCACACTAGATATTGCAAGTTAACACGTCACACAACTTTCAGCAGTGAGTAGTTAGAGAATGTAGGCCTACTATGCTAGAACCTTAGATCGACATAGAGCTGGAGTTGATTGAGCAATTTAATATTCTAGCATTCCACCGCTGAGTCAGTGGTAGCTCCGATGGCTGAGTAGTAAGAGCGTCCACCTCTACAGCTGTAACCTCGGGTTTGATTCCGGGTCAGGTCAAACCAATGACTTTAAAATTGGTATTCACAGCTTCCCTGCTGGACGCTCAGCATTATAGGAACAGTGTGGAAAACAAGCCGGAAAGTTTGCTGGTTGTGCCGTTGGGAAAGGTAAGCTATGTAACGGGATTTTCCCATCTTATGGAGAGGTAGAGATGGCCGGCAATTCTTAAGCGATCTCGTTATAGCGCTTTGATCGCTTTCTCGTGATTGGATAAATATGCGTTTTAACGTGCTTGTCAAGCAAGGTAAACCATGGTTCGTCTGTCTCTATATGTTAGACTCGGGCAAAATACTCTCCAAATCATTAGTTTTCACAGCTTCTATTTTGACGCTCAGCATAATAAGAACGGTGCTGTTAATGATAGTAATGAAACTTTTTTATAACCTAAAACCTTGAAAATTTTAAACAAGTTTTATTTTTAGTTCCGGTTTTAAAGTAACAAGAAAAAACGGTTTTGGTTAAAGTTTAGATTTTTCAAAAATTTGGTTTAATAGGTTTCAGTTTTAATTTGCTTTTAAAATTTTTCTCTAAAACCGGGTTTTCAGGTTTAGGTTGTGGTTTCCACCCTTAATCATGACACAATGCTCCCCCCCCTAAATACGTCCCTGTCTTTAACAGAAACGAGCCAGTCATGTCAAGTAGTATTCGAGTTGAGGGGGGTGCCATCCGCCCACAAAACAATTCAGCGTAAACCATTCCTCTATAAATCATGATCATCCTCCCTTTATGTTTGCTTGTACGGGGTGTGGCTAATTTTCATAAAACCAAAATATACATTAATAAGGTATCAGCTAATCATTAATTTCAGTTGGCCTCCGAGATGGCAGTAAAACTAGGCCTACTAATAGCCTACTACACTACAACTGAACAGTTGCGTTGCTACCATAGCGCAATTCCTAGGCCTAGCTACTTACAGTCTAACCTGCAGGGGACTTAGCGGTGTACGCTAAACATTTTCTGTGATTTCCTAACAGTTATGCAGTAACCAACGGCCGGCCTATTTGGTCGCGTGGAGGACAATCGAGATGTTGCCTGCGACCATAGATGCGAAGAAACTTTGCCATTGCAACTCTGCTTTTTTTAATTTGTAGTAGGGGTTTTTGACACAAAAAAAGCAATGCCTCACAGTTATTTTAAATTTACTAAAGTGAGATGAAGTATCCTGAACGAAAAGCATCGATTATGGAATATCGAATTGAGTCGAAAAAAAAAAGCAAAAACTAGGCCATATTCGATACTCATTCAAAAAAGTAAAGGCTTCAGGGCATTCGATGAACAAAAAGTAAACAATATTATCGCAATCGAATATCGATTACAATCGATTTTTTGCAACCCAAAATAATGACTCTACGCTTGCTATGGTGCAACTAAGGGCTGAAGAGTCAGCAAAGCACAGCACACTTTGGCTACCCATTGATATATCAGTGTAATGCGGTTTGTGTTTGAGTGCAAGGTTATTAAAGTTCATTTCACTTCTTCATTTTGCCATTCAGGTAAAAACTATTTGATTTCACGGGTGTTTTCAACAAACAGATTCAAGCCAAGCTCATGTCGAACTCTCTTCGCCGCATTGGGCCTTTGTTATGAACGGCGACGTGATTAGTTGTAATAAACTACTAAAGTATTTAATGAATGAGAATCATGCCCGTTTCATCATTTCTGCGTGTTTGAAATCATCGACTTGCATGGTACGTGTCACCTTGTCGGACCTATATTTTTTCCTTCAAGAATGTCAAACATATGTTTTCGCACTCATGGTATCGGATAGAAATTGAGGGGTGGGTTTGCAGTCAGAATAAAAACAATACGTTCTTGAGTGCAGTATGACCACTAAATCCAATAGTTTTGCGAAACAGAAAACCACATTGAGTGCTAGATGTAAAGGGTCTCGTAGCTGAGAATCTGAGATGTTTCGATATGCTTAGGTGGTAGCTAATTAATTTCAGATTAAAATTGGTTAAAACTGATTCAAACTTGGTGAGTTAGATTCAAGTCCAATTCATTAATTGGAATTCTTTGCATTGATTTATATAAGTTAGGATCACTTTCTTAGCATTGTACATGAAGCTAGCCGGGATAAACTTTAGTACAACCCTTCATCGCTCATTGACACGGAATAATTACCTGTTGCCACAGTTATAATAGCTGAATAATGGCTGGTTTTCTATAGTGGGATGATGAATTTTTAGTCTTCACATACTGTACCATGTACAATTATACATACGAGAAATTCAGCTACTCCGGCATCAGATTACAATGGCCAAGTGGTTAAGACCAGTGATGGGATTCAAAATTTTAAGATCAGGTTCTCTTTTGTATCGTACTCACTAACAACAGGTTCCTTCATAGAGGTATAATGTCTGTAAAAAAAACAAGAACGGGTTCACTAATTATCCTGACATTCCAAGAAAGGGTTCGCGCGAACCTGTGCGAACCCCCTGAATCCCATCACTGGTTAAGACCGCATCTACAGTAAAAACTTGCCGCAACCGTTGGGTTGGTGATACGTCACAGTGGTCGATGCGGGCGTGGGACTGAAACCCACTGGTAAACAGATTTTTCTGGTTAGTTTTGATTTGGCCTAAGATCTTGGTGGGTTGGATTCAAGTCCAATTCAGTAGTTGAAATTCTTCAGAGGAAGTTTGATGTTAGATTTTAATTATAATAATAATTGTTTCATTTTGTGGATTTAGAAGTACTCTACATTGTACAATTTTTGTTTTAAAACTGTTATGAATTAAAATTGGCATCAGCCCTTGGATTTGTTCACAATATGGTTACAACTCAAAGCATTTCATCAACTATTAATGAAACCGCTAACAATTTTAACCATTTGCGACGTTGGACATGGCTTTTACCAGTAACCATTACCACTGCAATGGTTTTGATTACGACTTGGATTTTGATTTCGCTTATTCATTTTGGAATCAAAAGTGGAAAATGGCGAAAAACTCAAAGTAAATCAGAAGTATTAAATTCCGGATTAGTGTATACTTCTCTAGTTCTGTGTGCGTTTGCTTGTTTGTTCCGTTATGGCTCAAGTTTGACAGCGATGAGCGTAGGGTTCAACGATTATGATCACGCACTGTGCAATGCTGCCGGTGATTTAGCTTACCTGTCATATGCTCTTGTTCTCGGCTTTGTCGCTTTATTTTTGTGGTTTCGTCAAAGGGCTTTTTACTCAAACAGCTTATTAAACGTTAACTACAACAAAATTATTAAATTTTTTAGCGCTATTAGCATCATTTGCATTATTGGCTACGGCCTAGCAGCGGTTATACTGATAACGCCTCTTAATATCGTAGAAGCTAGTCTTGATGGCTGTGTATTTACTGGTAACTCGAACATGAATTCTAGTTATTGGCTTTCCACAATTATTGGCATTGTATTTTACAACACCACTTTATTGGGCTTGTTAATTTACGCATTAACCCATGCGAGTACTTTTCAAAAATTTCAAAAAGCTCGAGATAAAGCCAGAAAAGAGCAAGGAATAAATTCACAAGCAGAAAAAAGGTTTTCGAAGATAAGCACCGATCGATTAATGCCATCTAGCGAAGACTCCCAGCAAACCAATCTATCTTCGTCGGAAACTAACTTTCGTAGTAAGCCACGCCAACAAGGGATGTCGTCTTCAAATAAAATCAAAGTTATTCTACAAAAGACACTTATATTTTGTATTTTATCAATTTTGTGTGATGTATTATTGCAAATTTATTCAAATTTTATTGTCAAACCATACGAACAGCGCAGATTTGTTTACATGCTTTATGATGTAAACGCACTTTTGAATTTACTTTATCTCATTTTCTCATTTGTTTCGTATAAAGAAATGCTGACTTCGCCGCGCTGTAACTGTCGAACTTAAAATATACATGTCAATACCTCACAATCTTTTAGCAGCTGCTGTTTCGACCTTGTTAAATCTGATCAGAAAAGCTCAGAGTAGTCTAACCGCATCCATTTTTCACTTGTCGTTTTTTTGTCCTAATCTTATTGCGAGAACGATGCAAAAACGTAAAATTAGAAGAAGAAAAAATACAAAAAGTTTTTTTACCATCCATATACAAATCGCTGACGCAGATGGGGGGGAACACCGGGAACTGCCCTCCACCCCCTTTTTTTTGAAGCATAAACATTATTTTTAGAGATCGATTTCGAAGTAATGGCAAAAGCGAGGTGTCTCATTGTTTAAATCCGCCCCACTCCCCCTAAACTTTTCCTGGATAGGTCCCTGACCCAAACCTATCGATTCCATTTTTGCACTTTTTTTTGTGTTTTGTTCTGCATTTATCTTCCTATCACAAGAAAGCGATCAATGCGCTATACGAGCTCGCTTAGGAGTTGCCAGCCATCTTTTTGTTTATCACACCAAGATGGGGGAATGGGGGACTTGGGTTTGATTCCGAGCCAAGTTAAACCAATGACTTTCAAATTAGTATTCTCAGCTTCCCTGCTTGACGCTTAGCATTGAAGGGACATTGTCGCTCTAAGTGCCTTTTCCAGCGGTATAACAAACAAACTTGCCGGCTTGTTCTCCACGCTGTCCCTTTAATGCTAAGCGTTAAGCAGGGAAGCTGTGAATACTTATTTAAAAGTCATTGGTTTGACTCGACTCGGAATCAAACCCAAGTCTACAGCTCCTTAGGCGGACGCTGTCACCACTCTGTCATATGAGACGGTGATTTCCAAATATTTTAGCTTTTTTATCATGATGTGGAGGTTGAAGATCTTCAAACTATACTGCATAGGTAGGCCTATCGTACTAGCCTACTCTGTCAAAAAGCTTCATTGGGGCTAGGGTAGGCCCACCGCATTTGATTTTTTTTTACCTAGTCTGGTCTATTGCTTCCAAATTGAGAATACGTTTAGCAGTTGCTGAGAGTGCAAGTATTATTGAAGATTAAAAGTACCGGTACACCAGTACAGTAAAAAATAGAGGGTGCAAGGATGTGGATTTTTGTGTTTAATAAAATATATAAAATATAGAGCACAAAATTTGACAGTAACCGAATGAGATTATGAAACGAGCTTGTGCTGATCTAGGCAGCAACCTCCCGGTGCATAATTTATGTCATACACGATCGGTTCCAGCCGTGAATTGAACTAGTCACGTAGGATCTGTTACCCGTGCGAGGTACCGCTAGGCCTTGCGGCAATAGGCCTACTATAAAATACAATTTAATTAACTCCTGAAGGCAGGCAGAGCAAAAATGGCCTTACAAATCAAATGATGGGCGAAGTGAAGAAATGCTTTTAGTCAATTCACGAAACTGCATTTGCTGAGTTACCTACATTATTAGTGAAATTCGTAATGCAGCTTGAATAGACCTCCTACCTTTGATGAAATTTAAAATTAAATTGTACCAAGCGAAAATGTTTCTACCGTCAGGACAAAGGCAGTGACTTGGAAACCCTTTGACGGGAGCAAAAGTTTTCGGTTAGAATCTATTCACCGGTCATGGTTTATGCAAACTTAACAATTAAAAAATTTTAGAAGATAGGGAAAAGAGCACTGTATACACTACAGTACATGAAGTCGTTGAAGCTATTTTGTAGAAACGGTCCATCTAACAGCTTGGCCGGTCATCGCAATTTGAGCATATAAACTTCTAAAAAATCTATAAACTAAGCAGCAATAGAAGATAAGCCACAACACAAATATATGTTATGACTGCTGTAAATTTCTTTGTTTTTTTTTTTAAAGCGCCCTTCCTTCCTTTTTTTTGTTTTTTTGCAAAGCACACCCCTCGACCGCGCATTTTCAGACTGAATAGTTACAATTATCAAGATTTTTTTAACTAAACTTCTTTCTTGACAATATCAATATGCAAAAAAAGCTTTCAATAAAGGATAAGTTTGAATGCACCAAAAACGACTTCAATGCAATTTCTTTTGCAAAGACAAGATCGCAATAGACAGTTAAAAATTGCTGTGTCATTTGCTTTTCTAACTGAACATTGACGTCCTAGACATTAATTAGTCGCCATAGTCTCAGCATAATCCCGTGCTTGAAATCATTTGAATTGGCCAAATTCGTGTTAGGAATCACCAAGTCACTGGCAACCGTGATGAAAATCAGGCGGCTAGGTTACGCAACAAGATCAGTTTTCCTAGATTAAAGATTTGAGCATTATTAGTACAGTTGTGGCTGCCATAAAGCAGGCTTGCCAGATTTCTTTGTAAAAGTAGCGCACGAAAGTAGTCAGACGTAAGCCTACAGTTTTTTTACAGCAGCTAATTTTAGCAACAGGCCCAAAAAGTGCAATTACAACAACAGTTTTTGAAATTTTGCTTTGATAATTTTAAGTTCAGCCATACTTCTCACCCCACACCCCCCGCCAAAATCCTGTTTGCATCCCTAGACTGAAAGTTCATGATTGCCACGCAGCACTGTTGAAATACAGTAAGATGAGACTATACGCAGAGCAATTTAGGTTGCGGTAGCGCCATTTTTACTCAACAATATGGCCCTAACATATTCACTGTCAGGGGCGTAGCCATCAAAAATTTAGGAGGGAAGTGCCGGATTCAGAGAATGAGAGGTCTCGTTTCCACTCGTCCTTACTGATCGATCTCCAAAGAAAGGTCGTATTACGTCAGCTGCTGGCTGTTCATCTGCAGCAGGGGTGGGGAACCTGCGGCTCGTTTAAGTTTCGAATGCGGTCTGCGTCACAACTTTGTTAAGTGTACAACTCATAGCATATTATTGTTGTGACATAAAAACCGCGCAAAAGTCTCTCTGGATTAACGGTAAAAAATTAACTCACCATGAATGCATAGTAGGTTTGCGGCATAAAATTGTATATTTAAAATAAAATTTACAAATTAAAAGTATATGTGGCCTGCTTGACAATACTATGCAAGCGATACGGCGTGCTGTGGTTTGCCGTTCCCTTCCCTGATTAGCAGCAATTGCCACCATACGTTAATTTGCTGTCATATATCAACCTAGCTCCTTAAACTTCACGAATGTCTAGGACAGTGGCTCTCAACCTTCTCTAAGTTGTGCTCCCTTGACTGTGACTACGACCGTTGCCCCTGAGCATAACTTGAACAGTTCTGCTTCAGAAATAAAAATTTATTGACAAATGGCCGACTGGGCAAATCTTCTAGCATAAGGGTATGTTCCTCCTAACTAGCTGTTGATACTATTTCCAATTTTTCATCATAAAAATGGCCCTTTTAATTATATTGTCAACACTTAATTCCACTCTTCTCAATAATATATTTGACTACCACTTGAAAATGTAGCCTATGTCACGACGGCCAAACTTTCGAAAATGACAAGGGATTATGACCACAAAACACAACCGCTTTGATACAACTATGGTTCAACTCGTGTGATTGAACATGCACTGTGACGTCGCATCTTGCATTCAATCGTGAAATTGACATTTGAAGAAAAAGTCCCTCTCCTCTGTTATAATACGATTTAGAATACAATGGAAAAGTCTGGCTAATTTGCGTTCAACGAAATCTGTGAAATCAGGGCATGCTATGAAATGGAATGGAAGACGATTTTTCCATATTCCACACTGCAAAATTTCTTCCACTCCATATTAAAAATTTTCCAATCCATACTCTATTCCATACTACAATTTTTTTCCATATTCCATTCCATTCTTCCATACTAATGTAATTTAACGTAATGGTAAAAATACACTATTATTAGATTATGCGACATGCGCCTTATCCGCAGGATAAGCTTTCCAATCTAAAACTAGTCAGGCTCATTCGTTGAACAATCCTACATTGCCAAAAAACTCAATAAATAAACACATGCATGTAAAGGTAAACGCAGCGGCGTAGCGAAAAAATTTAAAAGGGGGGGAGGCATAATTTCCACATTTTTTCAAGCGTATTTTTTTATCAAAACAAATTTGAAGTTGATTGAGAAACAAGAAAAACTCTAGGGGGGCCCGAGGGCATGTTTTCCTGGAAAATTTTTGAAATTTTACATACTGTAATGGCTATTTTGGTGCTTTTTGCATAATTTTCAGCCAAATTTTGTTTGAATTTTTTTACCCTAATTCTGAGTGCTTCGCCAATTATGATGCATTTTGTTCGCACATTTTGGACTATGCGTGCTTCAGGCATAAGGCTTATTGCTGTCGAAGAGGTTTGAAGTTATGGAAAAATTGTATGCATCAAAAGCATTTCTGAAAATGGCTGGTGGAAGGATGTATACCCCTGGCCCTCATCCTACCCTCCTGGATCCGCCCCTGGCCATGAGCCACAAAAACCATCAAAAGTGTTTGGCATATTTCAGATACTTGGCACTATTAGTTTTGTTCTTTTTTACTCAAAGGCAGAGTCAAAAACGGGCCATTCTAAATTTAGAACCATGTGAAGTCCTTATTTTTACAAACGTTGAAGAATTACAGCGAAAATAATTGGGAAGAACAATGGGAAACACGACTGTGCTACAGGGGATGTGGCACAATGCCCCCTAAATTCGCTCCGGCGTAGACGTAAACAATGTATTGATGCTTAACGCGAAAGAACAATACAGCCACAACACGCTAAAAACTTACACTGCAGAACCGATAAGTGACTAATTATCCACATTCTAGTTTTAATATATAATGTAATTTGTTGTAAGTTTTGATATATACTGTCGATGTAGTTAGTATGGAAGTGTGGAAGACAATTTTCCATTCCATTTTTTAAATCTTCCATTCCATTTCATTCTGAGCATCTTACATATTCCATACCAAAATTCTCCTTCCATTCCATACCATTTTCGATTCCATTCCATTCCATAGCATGCCCTGATGCTATTGTGAGAGAGAATGTTGCGTCACCAGTGCGAGTTGAAAAAACGCAATTTGTTGTTTATTAAAAAAAAACGACGCAGACTGCGCTGATATTACGAAGGTTAAGGAGGGAAAAACAAAAAAAATGTACCTAGTTAAGGCGTTTGCCATGTCACATGGCAGGGTGTGCGCAAACACCTTGAACCTCAAGAGAATACGCCTCAGGTTTTATTTATGAGGCCTACGCTCGTGGCTCTCCGGAGAATACTCCGTGGCCCCTTTGGGGGAGCCGAGGGTCATGGTTGAGAACCCCTGGTCTAGGACAATGATAATACTCTAAGTAACAATCAGTTTTTGTAAATAAGCAGATAAAAACACTTAAACTTAAAACTTTATTGCCAAACATGGAAAATACGATGGCTACTACGTTACACAACGGAACTGCACCTGCCAGCTACGATCGCACCGAACACTTAGACTGGATTGTTCCCGTGACAATCAACATCATTTTAACTATAGTGACGATTTGGATTTTGATATCTCTAATTCATTACGGAGTCAAGACGAAGAAATGGCGCCATATTCAACGCAAATCAGATGTTCTCAACGCTGGCTTGGTGTACAGCTCTGTGATTTTGTGTGCAGCTATGTGCTTACTGCGATATGCCATTAGCCTTGCTTTCATGAACGTAGGCTACAATGAGAATGATGAAGAAATATGTAACATGCTTGGGGATGCAGTGGCTTGTGCTTATGCATTATCAACTACTTTTGCGACACTTTTTCTTTGGTTCAGACAAAGGGCTTTTTACTCCAATCGCTTACTAAATGTAAACTACAGTAAAATAGTAAAAGTATTTAGTGTTTTAAGTATTGTAATTATTATCTTGTATACTGTCGTGGTTTTCGCCATCATTATTCCTCAAAATAGCCTTACGTCGAGTCCTATAGGCTGCGTGCGAAGATCTAGCACTGAAGACAACGGTTATTGGATATTTGGAATAGTTGGTGCACTTTTTACTCAACCAACGTTAATTGGTTTGCTAGCCTACGCTTTGCTCCGAGCAAAATCGTTTCAAAAAGCAAGTATCAAAGCACGAAGGGGTAAACAGATGTCTTCAGGAGACCTGGTCAATACTGTGAGCAAAAACGATCCGGAAAACACTACCAGCAGCGAACAAGCCCAAACGTCGCGCTCTGCAAGTACAGAGGAGCTTTCCCGCCGCCCAAAATCATCCGATAAAATTCGAACTATTTTACAAAAAACTATTATTTTCGGCGTCACGTCGATCATTTGCGATTTTCTCATTCAAGGTTTTGCGAACTTTGCGGTAATGCCAAGTGAACATCGCAGAATAGTTAATGTGTTGTATGATGCTAACGTATTTTTGAACTTGCTTTATCTCATATTCTCGTTTGTCACCTACAAAGACATTTTAATATCTCCATTAAAAAAATATTGACATTTAGTATATTTTTGCCGAGGAAAAATAGAGCCACAGTAAATCTCAAAATTAGACGTTTCTACAACATAGATTCAGCTCTCATCATCAGCAGTTCCGTTATATAGTTATAAGTTTGCTACTGATGATGACAACCTGTTGAATCTAATTGTCGAAACAATCAGTTTTGAGATTTTCTATGGCTCTGTTTTTCCTCCTTAAGCAGCTGCTTTTGTCCCATATTTATTGTATTTTTGATTTGCTTTTCTTCGATTTGTCGCGAAGTTGATAGAATCACCACTGCATGAAAAATCTTCAGAAGAAAGAATAAATAAATGAACTATAAAAGCTACCAAAAGTGGTGCGCAAGGGGAGGGGGGATCGCGGTACTTGTTGATTAGAGTATTTGCTGAAATTAGAAAAAGGAAGCCTCCTTCTATTTACGAAGAGCAATATTATATCTGATCAGGGGCGGTATACTGCTCATTTTTCGTCGCGCTCTACGATATCGCAGAGAAAAAAAATACGTGGAGACAAAAAAATTGGTAGCTTATTAACGCCATCTACAAAATTACGTGGACAGCAAAAAAAAGTTGGTCAGCTAACTGAATCTTCGAGGATGGCGTAGACAGCATTTTCCACCAATTTGCTGACAGTGTGAGTTTGGTTTCTTGTCGTTTGAAAGTATGAACGTTTGACCAAGGTTGGGTTGAATTTGAATTGCAAGCTATTGATGAATCTTAACTTGGGTTTTCAAAATCCAATAAACAGGAATTTAAATGCCTTTTCTAAAATCATTGAATTCGATTTTCTCAATTAAAGATTCGATGAATTTAGATTTTTTCATATTAAAAAAACATGCAAGGTAAAGTACGGTTTTAGCACTTGGCTTTAACATGACGTTTTTGGTTGGTTTTTAAGGTCCCCCGGTCCACAAAATTTATTTCGAAATTTTGCAAGTCCGCAACCTAAAAACGATTGAGAACCTCTAGCCTATATGATCATATTCTGTAGCCTACCTTGCTCGCTAGAATAAGTTTTTTCTCGCCTGCTTTCAAGTCGTTTAACCACATGTCTATTCATCCCTCTAAAATTCTGTCAACCTCTACATAGCCTACCTCCCAAGTCACGTTTATAAACTTGTATAGCCAAACGTATATTTGCAGATGTTGGTAGATGTCAACGTCAAAGACAATCAAGACTGCGCGCAAAACTCCAACCCAGTTCCAGGAACGAAATTTATTCTGAAATTGCGAATATAGTACGGTACTGTATAAATTTGTTTCACACTGGTTTCACGCAGCATGCAAGTCACGGTAAACTACAGTAGTTACGCATTGCTTCAAAAAAATAGGGTCAACGGGAGGAGTGCACTCATACAGGATGGGTTAAGCCCCAAAAATTTTTATATTTAGCATATCAAATTGCGTTCGATCAAGAAATTTTTTATATTTGGTCATTATTGTGCTTCTGTGCTTCCTGGCTATTATTATTGTTTAATTCTAATACCTTGTATATTTAATTGTAGTCACGGCTAATTAGACGAACTTGTCTTGTATATTTGGCATATCAATTTGCGTTGCGTTTGATCTAGCGCAACCCGGAATCGTTCGATCCCAATCAAGAGCTCATTAATTGTCCAACCAATCATGGGCACATGCGAAAGCTAAAGCACTGCTTTGATGCAAGTTAAAACAAGCGTAATATGTCAGCAAAAAAAGTTGATGTCTGACGACGGGCCTCTAAATTAGCATGGGCCCCGGGTTTATTTTCCCCTTGCCCCTATCTCATAGACTTTGTTTCGCATTTCCTTTGATACAGATGCCTATAAGTCGTGGAAGCTTTTTTGCACAAAAGCTGATAGAGTGTTGCAGTAGCCCGTAGTGATTGCTTCTGTAGAGAAAGCTTGTAGACTGTATCTTATCTGTGCTGTTCTGTGGTTGTCGCTTGTTGCGGTGCTCACACTAGTACTTGCATTGTGCCCGTTAGGCTAGCTGGTTTCGGGTCGTGGGTTACACACTTTTCCTGAGTTGAAAATACCCATTTCATATTGGATTTGATGCTGAGCGATACTGTTGCAATTGCCATTACCTTTACCAGTTGCAGTTTCTACATGGCGAGACCAGGCATAAGCTAGTTTGAACCCCTGAGCAGCATTGTTTTACTTAGACCTAAGGCCACCACTCGAAGGTCATGGAATCAAAAACTTGTTAATTGTTTTTCCCAAGGGTACAACTAAACTTGTCGACTTCTTCTCCGCTGAACATTAAGCGGGGAAGCTGCGAATACCAATTTTTAAGTTACTAATTTGACCTTGCCTAAAAAACTCACAATCTAGGACCCACACGCCTCTTGGATTGTGCTCGGCTACGTCAAAACAACTTCAATTGATTTAGAAAAGCTTAGTAACCTCAAAAACGAAACAAGTTTGTCAATGGCTTACAAAACAAGTGCCAATGTAGCTTTCCAGTTCGATGCGAATCCCGACGGATTAACCTATTCACAATTGCGCAAAAGTGTTTTTTTATTAAAATTTTATTCCACAAAATTACAGGTGCCTTTTTGACGCAATTGAATGATAACACAATAATGGAAACAAAATAAATAATCAAGCAAACAGGTTATGTTGCAGCTCTCAAAAACGCAAGATAATGGCTGCCCCAAAAGCATTTTGATTGGTGGTAAACCGTAAATTGAAATATGTAAGCCAGTAACCGGAAATGGTTATCAGTTAAATATAGGTGCCGAGGAAATTTTACTTTAGGTACTGAGTAAAATTTTTACCTTAAGTACTTCAGGTACCGCGTAAATTTTACATAGTGTATTACTACTTTAAGTACTTTAGGTACCGAGTAATGTTAGGCCTATACCTAAAATACTAAGGTATCGAGTACTCTAAATACCTTAATTGAATTATTGCAACCGAGTAATTCCGGGTTGCAACCGAGTAATTCCAGGTCGCACTTTTTTTTAATTGAATGCAATTTGATATGCTGATATTAAAAATTTTCGGGGTTTCGCCCATGCTGCATGAGTACACTCCTTCCGTACTTTAATTAAATACTTTAGGTACCGAGTACTTTAAGTGTCGAGTATAAATTTTACTTGGTGTAATATTATTTTTAAGTACTTTAGGTACCGAGTAAAATTTTTACTTTAGTAGGCCTACTTTAGGTACCGAGTAAATTTTTCTTAGTGTATATTATTTTAAGTACTTGAGGTACCGAGTAAATTTTACTTATTGTGGTTAGCGTGGACAAATGGCTAGTACTTTTATGTTTCGTACAGTCGACCAGGAATCTGGTGTACATAGCATACTAGTCCCAATGTCTATGCTTTGCTGGGTAGTGCCTCTTCGGGGCACCACACAGGCAGCGGTTTCGACTGGCCGGCTAAACTACTCAGCAATTCTGTTGCCTTACAGAGCATACCTTTTTAAGCAAAAACTAGGCCCACTGGCAATAACTGTGGTTGGCGTCAGCATGGGCATGCGGCCATAAAATACATGCTCCAATAAAACCTTAATGAAGATGCAAAGAAAAGTTTTGACCGCCAGTCCCCGGCAACCCTTAAACGGGCAGGGGGAGGTGAGAATCCCCTGGTTAAAAATTCACGAAGAGAAAGTTGGAGTTCGATTTGGAAGTTGGCAGTATATCTGGCTGAGGAAAGGAGGTGTTTGTCAGCGACATGGCCTAGCGGTACCGCGCGCAGGTGACAGATCTTACGTGACGGGTTCAATTCGCGGCTGGAGCCGATCGCATTTGACATATTTAACGGGTGACCGCTGACTCGAAGAGTGCAAGCTCACTTCGCGGTCTCCCTCAATCAACTACCGTTCAACTTTTAGTTTAATATAATTTGAAAATAACCTCAGTTATTAGTGTCATTTAACACAAAATCCGTTTAATTGGCAGTCAATTTATTAAATTAACATTACACTAAAATCTGCATAAAGACAATACAACAAAGCACGAGTTACTGAGAATTTTCTACCACTCCAACAGCAAGATAGTGTTGACTACAACACAACATACAATGCAGCATGTAAGATACTGTGTATATTGTATAATGCATCGACATCTCACACATCCATTACAACAGTGATTCTCAACCTATCATGGCTTGTGGCCCCTTTTCGAGATTCTCCAAACCAATGGCTCCCTGCTCAGCGATAAATTTTTCCGTCGGTATTTCATTCGTAGTAACTACAGCCGTCTGCTGGTGGGACATAGTTAACTATCATTCATAAATCTTGCGCTTGCGGCCAACTGGTAACGTCCTGTGACTCCCTAGGTGGGCCAATGGCCCCTAATTGAGAACTCATGCATTAGATTAGAATAACTTGCTATCCAATTGGTTTAAGTATTGCACAAAAGTGAACAAGAAATAAAATAGGTTTTGCAGTTACAATGAAAGTTAATAAGTCTTTAAATTCATTTCATTTTCTCTTTTATGTGCTAACGCGTCAGAGTTCTACTATATTATAACACACATTAACTAATACGCGATGTAACGAAACCAAAGTACAGTTATAAGGATTGAAAATAATTCAATATAAATTAAAGAGAATTTACAAAGCGACAAACTGAACAGCACATTAAGAGGCTGGGAAAAGAGCTGCGTTTTTCGAGGCAGGAGACACCCGATACAAGCTAGAAATGTTCATAATTCGAGAATGTAGCTCAGGATCTTTAATCCACGTGAAGCTTGGGTGTAGCAGAGGGGACGAGCCCCTCCCCTTAAAAAAAAGTCTGCAACTCCAAACAGCTTTGACTGCTTTTGACGTCCTGGTGTAACACTTACACAAAACTAGAAAATAGTAGAAATGCAATAAAAAAATTTGCTTTCAAAAAATGAATTATACCAACACGCAGAACGTATCGCCAATAAAAAAACACAATATTGGTAATAGCTTAGCATTAATTCGATTTCCATTGGATGTCATTAAAAATACAACGAAAATAACATAGAAAACCGTTGAAGTGAAAGCAGTTAAAGAGGGTATGAATTTAGCTCGACAATACATTTCGCTACACCATTTAGTTACAGCACAAGTTCAACAGAATGAAAAAACAAAAAACAGTGTGAAGCAGATTGCAGCCTTTCCATCAAATCAAAAGCATCACAGCGTTTTTCCACTAAACTTTTTTAAGCAATAGATAATCAGAATTACAATAAATTATTCTAGCAGCCAAAAACAGACAATGCACTGAGAAACAATAACACAAGTTAAAAAAAATCAAATCTTCTTTATACTCGTATTGGTCTAGGCCAGGAGTTCTTTACCTTTTTTGTATTCTTTACCCTTTGCCGACTAAAAAAAGTATAATTTACCCCTAGTGCAACACTTACACCTTTTTAATACTGAAAATTGAAGTTTGCTTTAGTTTATACTTCAGAAAAACTACCCCTTTGGTAGGCCAAATTTACCCCTGGGGGTAAATTTACCCCCGGTTAAGAACCCCTGGTCTAGGCCGAAGCCGTAACGAGTGGCGGGTTTCAATGTCCATCTCCGCGGCTCGGCGTCTGAGTAACACAGCTCCCAAGAATCGTTGCAATGGGGAGAGCCGTTGGCGACACTGTGTCCTATCTGACCAGCCCAGGGAAAACGCAAAACCTGCCGCACCGATAGCGAGGTCTTTAACTACTAGGCCAACCAGTCGTTCATAACCTAATACAGACAACAAAAGCTTATAGCAAGTTGAAATTATACTTTCAGCGGTCTGTCGTCTCCTAGGCAATTGGACGGCGGTGAATTTGTCGCAGATTACAAAAAACGGCAAAACTACACGAAAACGACATTGGATGAATGCCCACTAAATTTGGTCAATTGTGACCAAATTTCGGGCCGACTTGCACTTAATCGGGTCAACAAAGCTACATCATTGCACCAAGTCCAACATTACGCAGTTCGAAGAAAAATTTCGGTAATTTCTGGATGAGAAAACAAGCGTAGAGGAAAGCCATAATACGCAGTACCTTGCGTAACATAAACATGACCATTTTTGTACTGATATAAACCATGAAAGAAAGGATTAGCGAGGTATGCTACTATTGTAAACGGAAATATCTGACCAGCATGAGTATGACCTGTAAATATAAAGCATTACCAACATGAGTTGAGTGAAGGTTTTTAATAGCTAGGATTACCATACCGTCCTTATTTCTAAGATTTGTCTTTCCTTTTGGAGGCGTGTGCCTAAGAAAAATTCAATAAGCTCATTTTTAAGGAATGTGCTTATTTTGGATGAATATCCTTATTTTGTCATATTTTCAGCAAAAATGTTCAAAATTTATCAAAAAACAAACAATAATTGTCAAAACAAATTGTTTGGGGGCAAAGCATGCCCACAAATAAGTTAGGTGTTACCGTGTTAAAAGCATTTAAAATAATCTATGCGCTGAATTTGTTGTTTTTTGTTGATCCTTATTTTTTAGTTGGCAATCCTGTTAATATCGCAGTATCACTACCACAGTAACTAGCCTCACCGCGTTATACAATTCTTGCCAGCCACCTGTCTACCACACCAAGATGGTAGAATACCGTTAAGTGCTTTTTTCAACGGCACAGCAAGAAAACTTCTTGTTTTCCACATCGTAATGCCGAACGTCAAGCAGGAAGTATTGAAACTAATTTTAAAATCATTAGTTTGACCAGGTTCGGAATCAAATCCCTAAGTATATATACCGCTCCTGGTGCAGAGGCTCTATCCACTCGGGAGTCTGGTTGGTTAAACTTTCATTTTTACATCAATATTTCTCATAGCTAAACGTATCGACAACACAGATTCAGCTGCTTGCACTTGTTAGCATATACTGCTTATAATGACAGCTAGGTCTATGCTGTCGAAACTTTGAGTTGCAAGGGTTACTTCGGCTTTTCTTTTCCTCCTTAAACATGAGGGTTACGAAGCATATAAACTACAAGCTATTTGCCACAAGAATACCACCGAAATATGTAACAGCTACGGAAACTGAACTGCAGGACTGGGTGTCGTACTGTCACAGGCTTCAGGCTAGTTTACAAATGTTTTCAAGACTAATGCTTAAATCAATGAGATTTACAATAGAATGAACACTAGTTCGTATATAATAACAATGAATCAATCATAATCAAAATATCATTGATAACAATGTCACTTTAAATGCATCATTTCTTTAAATGATTGCAAGACTACATCCGGTAATTCGACTACACCAAAACTGAAAAGAGATCATACAACCGAACTGTCTTGATATACCCGTACTTCAAGTTGACACTATGCCGCTGCTTTGTTAATGCAAAACCGACATGAGGAATTATGTAAAGTTGTGATTTCACTTCAAAATAAAATCACTTACTATTGCTGCCTAATTATCTGTGGAACTACTTGTCGAGCAAAAATGCGAAAAAATAAAAGGTTTTCACGAAGGTAAGACAACACCGCATTCAATCTATCTACTTTTTTTCAGCGAGTGGTTTAAAACAATACCTAAATACCAGTTGCCAATTCTTTGGATAAAAATTACCTGCTAAAACCAGATCGATGCCGTAATTGGAATCCAGTGCATACTTAGCTGCTTTAGGTTGATGTGCAACAAGAATAGTTGTATGGTCTGGATTGCAACCTTTGTAAGCCTGTCTCAAGTCCATGCCATGGCCTTCGTAACTAAATGGCAAAGAGTAAAAAATCAACTCTTCATTATACTCGCGGTATTACATCGAAGCATGTAACGAGTGGCGGGGTCCAACTTTCCGCGGCTCAGCGCCTGGGCAACACAGCTCCGAACAAACGTCGCAGAAATGGCAAGCCGTTGACGACACTGTGTCCGGTTTGACAGGCCCGGGAATCGAACCTTAGACCTCCCGCACCGATAGCGATGCGCTGAACAACTCAGCTACCCCGCCGGTTTAGCTAAGAGCATAGAAGCAAAATCAAACAAATTACAACAAAAGCACTGTAATACCAACCAAAGCGCGACTAGTCGGAGCGACCAAATTAATTTAAGACACCAAGCACTACCTGTAACCCAACACTGGCCCCTAGTTCTAAACCTAGCCCAACCCGAGCCTTAAACCAAACCCGAACTCTAAGCTAAGGCACAGTTAGTCATGTCTGGTCGTTCCACGCCGTCACACCGAAAAATGTAAATCCTTTGATAACGTGACTGGTCACTGGTCAGTCAGCAATAACAATCAGAATATTTTCCCATACGTTGAAAATTTTAGCTGTAAGATAGTATGCAATACATCCAAATGGTTTTTCGGTTTTTTCGGATGACTGAAAGGTCTGTTCGTAGCGTCTTGCCTCATGTACTGGTCGCGCTTTTCTGCGTTTAGATGTCTGCGTGAGGAAAAATGAAGTTACCGATGTCGTATCGATCGCCAACGGGTTTCAACACTTAACTTGATGCGATTAGCGCCCTGAATAATTAACGGGGTCTTAAAAAAACAATGTTAATCTCAATGAGTAGATAGTCAGACATGACATCAAGCGAAATAATTATGCTAAGATTGTTAAAAACGAATACAAACACAAACACATACTGTATAATGCACTTCAACCTTCAAGAGTTGCACGGCTATCTAAAGAAAGGCAAAATACACGTACCTAAATGTTCTTGCTTGCAAGTCATCTGTTCCCATTATGCATATCCAGTCTTTGTCATTTGCATTTTTACGTAGCCTGCTATTGCTGTTGTGCAAAACGTTGAATCCTTAAAGTAAAGCATAAATACAACAACAATGTCGAACTCGATAAGAATATTGAATGAGTTTTGCTCTCGACCAAAACTCGATAAAAATTACTAAACTCGCACTCGGATTTGCAAACTTTTAGTAAACGTATTAAGACACAAGACTGGCCAGCGGCTGATGAGTGGAGTACTTTGATCTAAATCATTAAATTCAATTTGCATTACGATGATTTCGTACCACAAAACTAACGATCGAACACACAAAATTATAAATTAAGCGACACTAACCGTAACTTTTGAGCAGTTGAAACCAGTTGTCAACATCTCCTGTCATGTATTCGTGATTTCCTGAACAACAGCGAGTCATCGTATAACGCATAAATAATAACAAATGACGAGTGACAAATAATTTTAAATAATAACTCATAACAAATGACGAGTGACTTTTATGAAGTGCATTCGGCCACCCTCGGTCACGAAGAAAAACCCGGATTAAAATTGTAATATGATGATGAAATGTTGTATATCAGCAGCAGCAGGAAGTATGTATCGAACAAAAACGTCTTCAGTGGCGAATCGGACCCATCACACAAGATGGACGTAAGTCGCACATAAAACCGACAAACCATGTCGCTCACAGCTATGAAAGCGGTGAAAGATTTCTGCACCTACATCGCAAATCAGCAGCAGCCTACAAGACAATATTAAGCATCTATTCAGCAACAACGTTATTTTTTAAGTGTAGTGAATTGTGTATATTCGCATAAAATCATCTATTAATCGTTATCACTGTACAGGGACCTTATTCAAATACAATAACCGCTCTACCTAGCAGTAGTTATTGAGCACTCTGTCAGAAGAGATTCAGTCCTACTTTAATCTGTTAACTTATCTTCTAAGTAAAGCAACCCTCCTTAGAACGAAAAATTAGTCTCACCAATTGAACATTTAGAATCAAAACAAAGCATTCTTTGGGGTAAATCGTAGTAACAGCCATCATAACAGACTGGATAACTCAAAAATTTAATGAAGTCTACGAAATCGCAATACACGTAGGATGGTAAGCAACCACACCAAACGTTTCGAAACTCTTAATAATCAAATCAAATCTTCAGTATACTCACGGTACTACGCCGAAGCGTGAAACAAGCGGCAGGACTATTTCCGGGGCTTAAAGCCTGGTCAACACAGCTCTGGAGAAACGTCGCAGCGGTGGCGAGCCGTTGGCGACACTGTGCCCATTTGACCGGGTCGGAAACGGAACCTCATACCACCCGCACCGACAGCAAGAGCTTAACAACAGGGCTTATTACCGGTAATCAGATAATAACCTATATAAACGTTCAAGCACTCTGTTACCTGATACGAAAAACTTTCCCATGGGAGGATTCAAATATTTTAAAGGCACAGCCATCTCATCTGCATCTTCAACCGTAATATCTGTAAGATCCCCAGCCAAAACAACCACATCTGCATAACGGTAATAGAAAGCGCTTACCCCACATGAAAACAGTTACGCTAAATGTAAGTTAAGAAAACTTTGCTTAGAATCCTTCTCAAACAAAAATTAACGTTATCTACAACGTTACTTATTTCGAATGAATGGAACACTAAGTGTGCTAGTCTTGGACTTTTTACTCCTAAACACAATCTCATAATGAAGACAGTAGATACTATTTACCTAAAAAACATCCGACTTATCTAAAGTTCGCTGTTTTTTAAAGAGAGTTTGGGACCAAAGTTAAATCAAAGGCAACACCAAAATTATTCAGAAATATTTTATGCCGATTCCACAGCTACAACGCAATGTAAAGCATTCTCTGAGAATGAGTAGTCGCTTTTTTAGCGACTTGATCGAATCTACCTGATAGTTAAAACCATTGCTTCGCAAAATATTTTTACTTTAAGCACTATTTGTATTTAGTTGCATACTTATCCTCCTATCACGAGAATGCGATGAAAGCGATATGACGAGCTCGCTTAGGAGTTAACGGCTACCTGTCTACCACACCAAGATAGGGGAATCCCGCTAAGAGCTTTTCCCGATGGCACAAGTAAACTAGCCGGCTTCTTCTCTACACTAACCCTTTAATGCTGAGTGTCAAGCAGGGAAGCTGTGAATATATACCAGTTTTATAGTCATTGATTTGATCCGACTCGGAATCAAACCTAAGTCTACAGCGCCAGAGGAGGACGCTCTGACCACTCGGCCATCTGAGCTGTCAAACACTAGCATAAATATACTAACCAGGTCGTAACTCATTGGTCATATCGACAATCCTATTCAGTTTATGTAGACCGACAGTTGGGCCCAAGTGAATATCTGATAAAAGCGCTATGCGAAGCTTGTCCATCGATGGTGGAAGCTTCCTGACAGGAACTTCTACCCTGCAACATGTACGTAAACGTGAAACGCTTGCTAGTTTGCAAAAGCGCTCCAATACAACGTTAAAAAAACAAACGTTTCTCCCATTAAAATGTGCATATATACCTAAAAATTATCATTTAAAATGTTTGTAAGTACGTATCTGTCCCACAAAAATAAAATTATCCATTTTAAACCTAATTTAAAATTTGTCTTGCGGTGAAATACTTTTAGCTGCAAACAGTACTGCTAAATCTTTGCTTTAACATCATCTGTCTGCTTTCGTTACCAAATCGCCAAAAAAAGTGATAGAAGAGGATGCAGTGAAAGGAAAGCAGCAACAAGAAAATTACAAAATAAATTTCTTCTTCCATTACCAGATGTGTCCCATGAAAAAAATGCCTTGGAATATTCAAGGACTTTTGTTCGATAACTACAATGGCTTAATTATCCAGCTAGCAAAATCAAAATGCATGATAAGTTCTAATTATTGAAGACACAACCGTCCAGCTGGAGAAGTGGTTAAAGACATCGCTATCGGTGCCAGAGATCTTGGGTTCAATCGCCGAGCTGGTCAAATTGAACTCAGTGTCGTAAATGGCTCGCTAGTCGCCACCGCCGAGACACTTCTTTGGAGCTGATTTGCTGAGGTGCTAAGCTAAGGAGATGAGCCCCGCCAATTGTTACATGCATTGCATATCACAACAAATATAAAGATTTGACTTTTTTATTGAAGTCGCCCATAAGAAATTGATTCAAAATAACGAAGTGCTGTAAAAAAAATTGTTGAACTTGTACAGTATTTCAAAGCGAAGTTACACATTACCTAATAACTATGGGAGGACTTGAAGCAATTCCAAAAGCTGTCCAAATTATCATCATTGACAGGAATGTAACAAGACCAGTAACACGAACTCTAGTCATATGAGTTGGTCCAAAGACAGGTTTGCATATAAATTGGAGTGTTTTTGAAATGCCAAACATAAGCAAGAGCGAAAGGTAAGTCCCAAAAGCAAGCCAACATATTACAGGGAAAAAGGGTTCTTTTGTAATTAGCAAAGTTGTAAATGGACAAAAATGAGCAAAAACAAGCAGAACAACCACTATCAATTTCCAAAATTGGTGAGCAACCACTGAAAAAAAGTCTGAGGTATCTTTAACGAGGCGTTTCCATAAGTACTTAGAGCCTGGTATAAGTAAAAGATTCAAGACAACTCCAAATTCAAGTCGATAAATTTTACGTCGTTTTGCAGCAGAAAAAGATGAAATTGCATAGCCTTGTAATAAGACAAATGAAGAAAAAGCAGCTACTGCAAAAGATATCTTTAAAAATACACTGTTTGTCCAGATACCAAACAGAGATCTACACATTTTTCTCGTAAATTACTAAGCATGTAACACATTAATGTTGTCATAACTAATAGCACCTACAAATAAAATGAAAGTCATGTCATTTTGGTAAAAGCATAAATTACACTGGTAAATCAAACATACACCAACCTCAATAAGCACAACAAAATACTTACAATTGGCAAAATTGTCAAATACTCAAAAACAACGCTCGATTAATAACAAGGCGGCAAACTCTCTAGCAGTTTTCATCAAGTTCAAGTTCACCAAAAATTGGCAAGACGAGCTCGATTATTTTTTCATTGTTATCTTAGCAAATTCAAGTTCTAGTTCAGTAAATTTTACCCAGTTCATGCAAAGTTCTAGTAATTTTTATCGGGTTTAAGCTAAGTTCAAGCAATTTTTGTCAAGATTAGGATAAGTTCAAACCTCAAGCAACTTTCTTCGAGATCAAATTTAAGTTCAGGGATTTTGTTTGTTGAATTCAACTACAAGTTTGGCAAAAATGCTGAGTTCAACCAGTTCAAGTTGGCAGTCCTGATTTATTACACTCTATGTTTCACATTTTTGATGGGCTATAAAATCAGACAAAAGGATGCAAGACAAGAGCACTAAGCTAGGTATTTCATTTTTAAAATTGCCAAACCATTGTTAGTCCAAGATCTTCCATTAGTGCATTACCAACAAGTACCTATTTTAGCACAACAGTGAAGCAGAACTTTACAAAAGATGCAAACCATTAATTGCTTTAATTAGTGATCACTGCATTTCAAAATTTTAAAGCTAAGCATACAACTAGTCAACCGCTTAATTGGAACAATTGTTCCCTCCTACAGATTTCACACAAAATTATTTAAAAAATTAAAACCTAAATGGCAGTGCAATCACGAAACGTTATTGGGACTACTGCCAAATAGCTTTCTAAGTAATTCAACAAAAAGCAGGGAGGAAACTTACAATTGAACAAAAGAAAAATATCCTACCAAAACCTAACACTTACGCATTTCATAGAGATGCATATATATGTATTATATACTACAAATAAAATAGAAGTCATGAAAGCATTCTAGTGATCATATTAGCAAGCTCAAAATATTTAATAGGGACTACACTACATCCTTAGGTTATAAGACATAAAAATGTTTATATTGAAAAAAAAAAAAAAAAAACATTCCTGCTCTATAAACACCCCAAAAGGTGGGTAAAATTAGTCCTTGGCACCATATATGGGGATAAACTATTGCAATAACTAGGAGATTATAAATTAGGAAGTTTCAGAAAACTCATTGATTTAAAAGTCACAATCAACATCCAATAATTCTTTCTCTCTTTCTTTGGATGACACCCACCGAGATACTATGTTTTCATAAATGGCAAAATTTTTAAACTCTACAAGAGAAATATGACGGGTCGATGATATAATATCATCAGGGATGGCCACATAACAAAACATTATTTCTTTAGAAACTGTTGTAGCTAATCGCAGCAAACCTGCCATAGTTTCCCATGTAAAATGCCTTTCTTCAGCTCCAGGTAAAAACACTGGCCTTAACGACTTGGCATTAACACATCTAACTACTACAATGTAGCTAGCGTGAAAGTATGGAGGTCCTTTAGAATACAATAAAAAATCAGCACCATAACGAATACCATCTTTAGGAACCCATCCTTTACTACGAAAATGATGATATGCAGCAAAGTTCAAAGGAAATCTAGGAATCTTGGAGCAAAAATGCTCCCACTGCTGCAAAACAGTCATGTCATTTTCATTGTTTTTAATAAACAAACATCCTAAGCCATAAGAAAGAAAAAAACTCTCATAAAAACTTAAATGTAAAGTATCTGATACAGAGTCAGATAGATCACATATTTCAATCATTTTATCGCAAATTTCATCTTTCCCTCTTTCATTCATCTTATCTTGTTTTGTAACTTCTTGAAGATTTGAAAAGCCAATTTCTTCGTTTTTCACAATCATATTTTTGCAGCTTGGCCTGTTTAAAAGCTTGCCAAAACAACCTTGACTCGACAAATCAAACGCATCACCAGATTTATTTATACATACATAATCATCAAACAAAACTCCATGATAATAGCACCACCGTGACTTCGCTCTTTTTTCCGTCAAGTTATTGAAAGGAATTGGCAAAGGAACAATTAACTTGTTTCCACCTTTATGCTTTTTCTTTGTAGGAGGCTTCAAGGAAGACATTCAGTCAATCTACTGATCTACACTTTGTAACGAAATAAATACTAAACAAAATACAAGTGATCAGGTGCAGCCTGTTTTTTTTTCGGTAAAATTTCAGTCATAGTCCAAATTAAATTCGCAAAAACCGAAAAAATTAAATCCATTTTGATCAATTGACCGAAGCAAATATCTTGCCAATATGCAAGCAACAATCACTAACGGACTACTGGTGCCACAGTGTCAGGTTTAACACACATTAGACTGATCAAAATAGTTTTTATTTGTGTTGAGGTCACAAAGGAGTAGGTGAATTTTCGTTTAATGTCTTATTACTTCAAACATGACCAAAAAAAAATTAAAATGAATAAAATTTTTGGAGACGGTTGGGTCAATTGACCAAAGTCAAATTTTGAAAAAAATAACCCAGGGCACAGTAGACTAGTTATATTGTCTTTTCACAAGAACTGCTACAACAGATTGAAACTGTAATAACAGTGTATCATTTATGGAACCACTCCTGGTGCTCAATGCAACAAAAATCATGGCTACTGGCATCATATATATACTAGTCTAGTACCGGTGGTTCATAAATTGAAGGTTGATTGAGGGACTTGCAATGCCATTATTTCCGTTAGGTTTTTAATATTTTCAAAACGCTGGCAATCTCATTATTTAAAAAAAGGAAGTGGCTATTTTAATGGGCCTGTAACATTTGTCTCTTTGGTTTATTACTTTGCCACACTCTTGTAGAACCGAGAGAGCTTGAAGGGATGGTACAAGAATCCAAGAACTTAGTTGTACAGGTCCGTACAAATTGCGACTGCTTAAAAATATATATTTATATACCACCACTGCTTATCACTGTTTCTTCTTTTTCTACCTAGTTAAGGTTACACAAATGATTTCTTGCAAGTTGCAACTAAAAAATCTATACCGGTACTGGTGCAGTAATATACAGCATCTAAAAAAATGGCAACAAGGTCCCTTACTCAGCTTTGCTCCAAAATCTCTTCTACTTTTCTCCTAATTCAGCATATTTGTGGACGTACTTAACTATGCTTTTTCGTCAGCTAGACTACCTACAATTTACCGTATCTGATCGGAGTATTCACCATGTTATCGATATCTTCTCCAAATGACAAAAAAAATGAAGTTTCAAACAAGTAAAAACTTCCTGAATCTGTGAATTGGATGATGTAATTGCATTTTTGCCGTTTCCAGGAAGAAAATAACGTGGCCAAGTTTTTGATTTTTTTATCACATAAATTTGAATTCAGGGTTTATGTGCGTGAATAAAAACCACAAAGGCGCAATGACAGCACAGGTTTTTTTTGCGCCTGGACTCAAAGTAGTAAGGAAAT